>JAGDQP010023084.1:4860-29628 GCA_022664845.1 Lepisma saccharinum | reverse complement strand
CTCTCTCTCTCTCTCTCTCTCTCTCTCTCTCTCTCTCTCTCTCTCTCCAAAATGTAAATTGTTCTTCAATTTCAGCATTCGTCTTATTTTCTGTTTAATAGGTCTGTTCTTAGAAGAGAATATTCGTTCAAGGCTGTGTGTTGGTCTGATGGTTTGGTAATCCCCACATCTTCTTGCATTCTTCTCCTGTTTCAATGGAACCATTACTGTTTCTAAAAATCGTTTTTAACCATTCTCCTGGCTCATAAATGTAGTTGCAGAGTTGTCTCCTACGTTTTTAACAACTCAATCGGAACGGCATTAACGCCCTTTGTTTTACCACTTTTCGTCTCACTAAAAACCTCAAATTGTTCTCTCACATTCTGAACCTTTTATCATGATTACTTCTTCTTTTTCCATATCTAATATGAGTAGGCGTTGAGACGTTTGATACACGTCTCCTATGTATTATTTTCAGCTAAAATCCTCCTTTTTTCGAAAGAAAATCAATCGTAATCGTATTACATTGTAATGTAGTTGAACCCAATCTGACCTAACCTAATCTACCCTTATCTAATGTTATGAAAATGGCACAGAAATATACATACAGCCTTTAAAATGTTGAAAAAAAACAACACTGATAGTTGTTGAATGAACAACAGCGTTTTCCTTTCATTTCTTGACTGATCGCCTGTTGTGTCCTTACACTACCCACATGTACAGCAAAGGTCATCAATGTTTACATGAAAATGTACACTTTGTAAACTTTTTGTTTTCTGCATAATGGCTGTTGTTCTTTGGCAACACTGAATGTCACCTGGCGTTCTGGATGACATCACAAGACAATAACTCACACCTGTTGTTCTGGTGAACCCTCGCAATTGAAAACGGAATTGGGCGGTGCAAACATTCGAATGACCTTGCTGTGATCAACATACGTGACTGTGACTTCAGACTGCAATCGATTGTACATCTGGGATGTACTCTGCGAGTGATTGGTGGTGCTTCGGTTAGTGCAAAAGTGTTCCTGTGGTGATTTGTATTTGTCTTCTTTGCATTTAGCGGTAAGTCCTTTTCGACGACGTATGATAAAGTGTTTCGAAAACGTAGGCGCTATGCTTTTAGGAAATATACAGTAACTACGCATTTTTTCAATCTTAGGGATATTGTAAACATAAATCACACTGACGCACGTGATAGATTCACACGAAGAAAGTATTTCCAGTGTTGTGCTTCTTATAAACAAGCTTACAAAGTGGAAGAATGGAAAGGATGAACAAGAAAGACGAAAGAAAAACTAAAGTGAACGATCTCATAAGTGTTATAATTCTCAGATTTACAAGTAGAATTCAAATCTTCATATATTTTTTTTTTACTTGAGCGTGTGTACTTGAAAATTTGGGATGGTCACACCCCCATTGGAGAAATGTGGCAGAATCCCATTATTTTTGCATAGAAATAGGAATATTTGGAGTTTCGGACCTCACGCAACACCCTGCTCGATATTATGCATTTTAATCAACAGTCGTTGAAAAATACTAATGACAGTAGCCTGACGCAAATCAGTGATAAAGCCACTCTTTGACTCAGCCTCATATTTAAGAGGGCTCCTCGCTCCAACCCTCCCATTTGTAACATTTTTCAAAATATTTCGAAAACTAAGAGCACTATCAAAAATATAAATTCATAGCGCACTAGAATTTACAAATTACTATGAAATGCAACGGACAGCGATCTCAACAGGGATTGATGAGTGCTCAGATTTCAATTAAATAATGACGTCATAATCTTTGAAAACGTATCACTCGTCAATGGACACGATCTCGAGATCGCTGTCCATTGCATTCTATAGCAATTTGTAAGTTCTACTGCGCTATGAATTTACATTTTTGATAATACTCTTAGTTTTTGAAATATTTTTTAAAATGTTAAAAATGGGAGGGTTGGAGCGAGGAGCCCTCTTAATATCTTTGAGTATAATGATAATCACGAGCATGAACATATTTATGTGTGAGGGTATCCGGACCCCACTCAAATTCAGATTATTATGTTAAACTACTTGAGGCTGCTGTGTGGCCTTGTCGGTAGTGCGCTCGACTTCAGTGATAGGATTCAGCGCTCACAGATTCGATTCCCGGTGGGGACCCAATATCGTAAGGACAATCCGGGAATAAAAGAAGTAGTGGACTATGGTCATGAAAGTCAGACATATGACTACAAAGATGCGTTATGCTGACCACGTAACCTTATACTTCCACAAAATACAGCCGTCTGACAGGCCAGAGCCAAACGGGAGCTGTTGCGCCACCCAGTTAAGCTTATGTTAAATTAGTATAATTTTAGGCGTAATTATGGATAAGAAATTACTAATACGATAAAAAAATAAACGATAAAAATGTTTCTTAAAATTAGCGGTTCCTGAAAAAAAAATGGTTCCTAAACTTTTTTATGCTGCTTTCCCGGTCTGCCATTCCCCTTCCCCCTAACTTTTGCAGGTCCGTGAGTATCAAACCTTCAAAAGCCCTACTCTATAACTTTTTGTAGATTTATAATAATTAACGACCACTCTGCTGGTCTAGTGGTTAGCGTTGCTGAGTACGAATTGAAGAGTCCCGGGTTCGATTCCCGGCGCTGCCAAGGATTTCTTCCCAAGCCGTGTGGATCTGGAACGGTGCCCACCCAGCATCGTGATGCAGTTGGGGATGCTATGAATAAAAGATAGTGGCGATCACAGTGAGAGCTTCTGCTTTCTTTTCCCAACACGTCTGCTCAACGTGGGAGCAGTAGACCAACACCTCCCTCCGGGAAGAGGCCTCATCCAGCTGGATCGAATATGGCTGTGATTTATTTATAATAATTAAGATTAATGACTGAGCTATTTTGGCCCCTGTCTCTTCGTGCTGAATTAAATTCTTTTAGGATACTTACGGAACAGGAACTGTGTCCCAAAATTTTGAAGAGTCTACATGAATGTCGTCAATTACGAATTATTTCAGTGGATGTACAACTATGGGCCAACTGCAACCTCCGTTGCGTTTATTCTGTCGGTGGTTTTCAGAAAAATACCAAGAAATTAATTACGATCATTTTGATTAAATACTATCTCAACATTTGCCTATTGGTATTGTAATAACTTGAGAGAAAACTTCAATCGCGGTGAATAATTGTCATCGTTATAATTAATGCTATAGTTGGAATTAAACATGCACTTAACTGTTATTATTATTATCCGAACGGATTTTTATCTCGAATTTTTAATTATTATGAAGTATCATCTTCGGTAAAAAAAAAAGAGAGAAAAAAAAGAAACCTAAAATAATGGATTCAGAATTTTAATTTGTAAAGTTTTTAGGTAACTTTGGCTCAGGCCGGATGGATGATGAGAGGATGAATTGGTGGAATGAAGAAAGTGGGAAGAAATGCGGAGTACCCTGTGAAAACCCACGCACACAGTGGTTGTCCACCTAAAAGCCCACATGGCATGAGCAGGGATCGAACCGACGATCTCTAGTACCAGCGGTGAGCGCTATACCATTTAGCCACCGCGGACCATATTGGGTTCAGAACCAAACAAAACTTGCAATTATTTATTTAACACACAAAATACAGCTTAGATGCAATTTTGCATGGGCACCAAGACAACACAGCTATTAAGAACAGAATTGGGGACGCGGTGGCTTAATGGTAGAGCGCTCACCTCTAGTGCATGGGGTCGTTGGTTCGATCCCTGGTCATGCCATGTGGGCTTTGTGGTGGATAAATATGGTGTGCGTGTATTTTCTCCGAGTTACCCGTTTCTTCCCACTTTCTTCATTCATCCCATATCATCCATCCGGCCTGAGCCAAAGCTACGTAAAGACTTTTAAAATTAAATTCGTTAGAATTGGCAAGGAATCGGCCCTGATTTTATTGAATGTACTTTGCCTTGTGCGACCGAGGGGGAACTAGGGAAAATTTCACTCAGGATACACGATCTTTGGGCGCGAACCCACGACCTTCCGAATCTGAACCCAACACTCTATTAACTGAGCTACGGCCGTTCGGTAATGTTAATTCATCTTCAGCGACTTCAACTAGATCGCCGCAGTTTGAAGTCGCTGTGAAAATGAACAAAGTAAATGCAGGCTTTGCTTGGTTCTGAAACTAAATTAAGTGGTTTTTATTAAATTAACCCGATGTTCCTTCTTGAAAATGACAGGTCATGTTCATTGAAAAATCGAAGAAGTATTCTTCGAAAGGAAAAAACCTGAATTCATTAGCAGTTTCACAATGAATTACATTTGACTTCCTTTCCTCAGAATATCTGAGATTCTTTATTTCTGGGGGAAAGGACAGCACCTATTACTAAATTGTAGTACCTGTTTGTCTAGATACTTACACATTACTGATTTGCTATTGCATAAAGTCTTGGTTGTTCGTTAAACAAAGAAAATATTAGAAACATTAAATTTACATTTATCTTGTGGTTGTTAGAAAAAAAAGAACTCTTTCTTTTTCTTACTGTATTTCCTTCACCATAGCTAGTATATATTATACTAAACATTATGCTTCATTAGCGTTTCATTTCATCTTCCATATTTTAAAATGTCGGATTGAATCGTTTATTGTTGAAAGGTCATATGAGCACTTTTGTAAACTTTACTGGAGGAAAAAACTAGTCTGCTGGTTCTCTCGATAGTGAGGAGAAATTCCATTGTATGATACAATTTGGTAAAATTCGTGTAACAATGTCCATCCTCAGCAAACGAAAAGGAGCCGCGAGTCAGGTATCAAGAAACGAACCTTTCTATACTAAACGATTCAATTGTTATTTCATACAAATAAAATATTGTTACATGTCGATAATAAACATATATTTTACATGTATATATTAGTCATCAGCTAGCTGTTTATGGTTGAAATGATATAACTGTTATGTGTTGTGCTATTGGCTTGTCTTTATTTATGATTAAAACGTGAGATATATTATGAAATTAACCCGGCTGTTTAAAATTCTGATTACTTAAAAAAGTAAAAACTAGACTTCAACGAGTACTAACTGAAATTTAGAGTTTATTTTTATATGCTGAAATAAAAGTTGGAAGTCTCTATTAGAAAAAAATATGCCAGAGTGAAAGAGAAAGTAAAAAAAATCATTAAAAATATTTTTACTGACATTTTTCATTACATAAATGCTATTTTATTTTTCTCTTTACAGACTTGGCGGTGTGGAACAAAACCCTATCTCAAAGATGGAGAAAGCTTCGCCGACGTTGTGCGTCCTTCTCCAGCACTCACACATTAAGTGCTCATCAACAGCAACTGTTCCAGCAAGGAGAATCAGCCGTTCCTCCACGAGTCTCTGCCTCCACGGACGACTTCTTCAGAGAAATGCCACCGGTAACACAGTTGAATAACTCTCTGCAAAATAGCGACAACACAAATAGTGGTGGTGGTTTGGGAGAAGACATGAATGGGCGTGATCCGGACACGGTGTCCACGACGTCTTCCACCACATCCTCAAGGTTTGGTAGTGGACTCTTTGCTGATATGCATCTGTTAAGGAATAAGCTACAACAGTTTAATTTAGGGAGGCGTAAAAAGAGAAGCCTATCCGTTCACGAACCGGTTTTCTATGTGCCGTCGCCGCTAACCACTAACGAAGATGATTGTATTCATGAGGATCTTACGGCATCTCTTCCTCCAATGCGAATAGAAGATGCTCCGCGAAAGCTAACTTCTTCCTTCAAAGGTCGAAGGTTTTCATTAGCAACCGATAAGTTTGTCAATGGTTGTGTCGGTACCAAAGAAGATGAGGACAAACGAAGCAGTAGCAGCTCTAATGATGGCCACTATCAACAAACAGACAGCGAGTTGGGTTCTGGTAATTTCTACACGGATAATTCCTCGCCAGGACTGTGGGATTCCGGTTATTGTACAGAAACAAATACTAGTTCGCATTCCGATCTGGGATATAGTGAAAAAGTTCGGGACAAAAGACTGTCGAGTACACCAAATGGTTTTACAACTAATGGTGGTGGTGTTCGTGCTAATCGTACCAGAAGATGGTCTCTTGTGGATACCTCAAGAATGAACGGTTACGCCACTACTCACGACGATAGTGATTGGAAAGAGTTTGCCAATGACCACAACGAAGACGATGACTTACATCATACCTCAGGACCTCCATCTCTTCTTCACATGAGGCATGTGGAGGAACCTGTCCTCGAAGACATCGCGGGTGAGTGTCGGGAACAACAGCTACAGCAACGTGAGTCCCTCATCAGGCGAAGTATTCGAGAACGATGCCAATCCCATCCTGCGTTCTCTGAGGCTGATGATGCGGAACGTCAACGTAGCACAAGACACCGTGGGAAGGATGACATTCATGGATTATCTCACGCATCGTCACAAAGACAGGATATGACATCACGTATTTTGGAAGACGAGGCGGTATGTACTTGATTAACTTCTTATTGTTAAATGTATTTAAGTTTCTTTAACCCTCTTTCTTTCCAAATGCCTCTGTCTTCTTTTGGCGTCTTTGTTATTTTTCTTTCTATGTATGTTCCAATAGGAAACAATGGCACAAAAGAAGCGACAAATAAGAGATAGGGGTTATGTTTGAAGATTTTCAAAATTAGAAGCTAACGAAGTGTGAGTATCTACAGTATGAATGTCAAGAAATGTAGTAGTATCGAATGTCAAGAATTGTGGACTGTTGTCTTACAAAGTAACGGATAAATCCAGGCTAAAATTTCTTGCTGGAACTTGCATGTTTTAATGGAAGTTACTAGTTTTCATGCTATAAATTACTGGACCAACAACATATAGGCCTACTGAATCTTTCAGCAACACATGGTGCGAGTTGTGCCAATTACCACGAAATTTTGAAAACTGTTAATTTTAATGAAATTCTTGGTGGAAAAACTACAATTCATGCTGGTCAAGCAAGAAATTTCAACCTGGGAAGTTTTGGGTGAGAAAAGAACAGTGTTCAATTTGTGTGCATGACTCAAATATTCTGTATTTATTCATCATTCAGACGAAATTAAATTGAGTTCCTGTGAAAGGAACAGTTTTTTTTCTGTGAGTGGTGGTAGTGGAGGCACCCGTTCAGATATTCGCTTTATCATAGATAAAAAACTACGCTGTCTTCCCGTAAAATCATGAAGAAAGGGAAACAAAAGCAAGGATTTTGACGTCTGGATAAAGAAAATACGACGGTATGATTTGTGTATTAGCTCTGACTGAAAAAAATGCCAAATTATTACCTTATATAGAAATGTAACGCAATAGTCTTCTTTATTTTTTCTACTTCAAGTTACGATCTGCTTCAAGTTTTTTTTTTTTAAGTCATTTGTTCGTCAGTATTTGAGTTGATACTGGGTGGACTATGTTTGCTAAAACAAAATAATCAATTCCAGATCATATATTATCGTAAAGCAGTGTTTCCCAACCGTTTCCATTTCGCGGTATTCCAGACAATATAGTTGCTAGATGTGTAATATCCATAGTTCTAAGGTTAAGTTACGATTAGGTTTAGTTTATTATGTGATTTAGTGAGCGTGTGTTTTCTCTAAACCTTTTTTACAAGCAAAACATACTGATGCGTCATGATTAGCTTGGCAAAATCTGTGCGCATGCAAATTTTGGCAGCCCGAGCGCAATTGGTTTGGGATATATTTGATAATACAATAGATTGTTGTCCGTGGATAGAGATAAAAAAGTGTTCAAATACCATTAAATTGTTGAAAGAAATGGAAAGAAAACACATAGTAATAGGTACTATGTGGAAGGCGCTACCTTTTGGAGAGTATATTCTTCATGGCCGCCATCTTGAAGTCCGGCATATTGAATCTCGATTGATTTTCTTAAATGGGTCATGTAATATGTCATTCTGGGCCAGAATTTTAGAGGAAATACGTTTCTGAAGTCAGTTTTGCCGTAAATGTAATATTGTGAGAGATAAGGGTATGTAACGCTAGAATGGGTAATGATACAATGAGCAACATGTGTAGTACGAATTCTCAAGCATATCATTGTTTATGATATCTTTCACTTCCATACATTAGCAAATTAGCGCAACTTCTAGATCTCAATACAAAGTGGATCGAAACTCTTACGAACATTCCTTTAGATCTTATTAATTTCCATTTTGCACACATTACACAATTCGTATACCAACAGTCTACAAAGACTACATTATCAGTTACATAAAGTTTGGCTTCCATTGCATAGATAAGCTTATCTGTCCTGATAATAGGCTTTAGAGAGATTTTGGTTGGTAGGTTGTGTTGGTAGCCTCCAGAAGCTTCTTTCCTGGGAAAAGCTGGTGATACCAGGAGAATTACTCAATCGTTGACCCGGATATTGGTGGCCTGGTCTAAAATTTGACGCATATAACCCGGGCTTCGCCCGAACGACCCGATTAACTCCGAAACCCGTTCTTTACCAAGATAACCTGAGTGAATTTGTGACCCGATGACCGAATCTTGACCCCATGACCCTGTCTTGTCTCGATTTGACCTGATCTAGTTCGTCTAGCTTGAATCAGTCAATATTTTCATCTTGTGAGATTCACAAATCCTTTCAGAATAGCCTTTCCGAGGGAAGAGTTATGTGCACACCTTCGCGCCGGGGGTATTTTTTCTCTCTCCGGGAATATGAAACTATTTCCATATCATATTACTATTGTTAAGCACTTTTCGGCGTCGTATTATTGGTCCTCTGGAGGGTAACACCTCCGTTCCCGGTCACCCCTAAAAGAAACATTGTGTATAAGAAGGAAAGAATTTAAAAGTATGTTTTGCCCTCCGGGTCACCGGGTGCCAAGGATAGACTCGGTCCAAAACTTTACCCGACTGTCCCGGTGACCCGGTTCAGGCCCGGCGTTGATAAGATTACTGAATATTCCCAGAGGACATGGTCCAAAAGGCTGACCAGATGGTTTCCGCCCTTGCTTTTTGTGTGTATAGTCCCATGTTCAAAATGATTGGAGGCAGACACATATGTAGACATTATTTTAAGAGACCCACGGACTTTCGGGGTGGGGTGTCCAACGCGTGTCTGGGAATGAAATGTATGTTTAATATATATATACTAATTCTGCATACAACTCTGAATTTAAGGATGAGTCAGGATCCCCCTTCCCTACCTGGAGGTACAATACATAGAGCACAATATTTTTGAGCCCACTTGCAAGGTTTAGTACTTCCTTTAGCAATTCGCAAGATCGTTTAGAAAAGCGTTTCTAAAACTAATGGAGGTCGCAGACAGACACGTAGAACAGTTCCAGGGACCATTTTACCAGTCGAAAGTTGCTGCATAGGCCTCAATATGCACAATGTTTCTGCCTTTCTATTCATATATAATTTCTCATGTTTCTTGTTTCACATGTGGTGCGTAATGACCATGTAGGTTATATTCGTTTCTCTGTTTTTTTTTCTACAAGCCTTCAAATAAGCCAATTCCTCAGGAATTCTCCTATTTCTGAGTGAAAAGCAATCATTTAGGAGTGTGTTTGTCTCCGCTGGTTTTCCCATGTGAGAGATGGGGTCAGCGTATTCCACAAGTTTTGGTTTTGGCAGATGCTTTATGGCCAGATGCCCTTCCTGACACCAACCCACACCAGTAACCCGGGTATGGGGAATATAAATTATTTTATTATACTTCATATTTAGTTAAGCATTATCCCTTACACTTTGAAACTTATAATTAGAATTAACGAACTAACAGAAAGTGGAAGCATTTTTGCGTCAGGAAAAATTCGGAACAGAGATTCAGAACTGTGTGCGAAAAATTGGGACGTCTGATGGTGTTAGTATAGCGGAGGCGTAGGGCTAGGTAGATGGCAAAAACCCTTCTTTAAGCTCGATAGAAAGTCTCTCTAATTTTTAATCTTTCAATTTTAATAGAAGATGAATTTGTTTACTTTTCAGAATCCATTTAGAAGATTCTGAAGTATGTAATCAATCCTTAAAAACTTTGAAAATACCTTTCGGTACCGCACATGACAATATTTTACTTAACCAATGTATTATACTCTTGTCTCGGATATAGACAGAGAGCGCTGTACTAGGAGCTTTTCACTGTAGAACTCCCCTTCTTAGCATGAATCACCTAAATGGTATTAGATTACTCTTGTAGACACTGTGAATGAGATTCCTGTCATCAACATCTCCACGGGGGCTATTTTTCACTTGACATTTCAATGATCTTGATGTGTAGGAGGAGGGTAATGAATCTCTTGAAAACGACCTTGAAGATGGGAGAGAAAAGAGAGACCAGCGAGTAAGTGATTCATTTCCCCCTTCTCTTTCACTTCTCTTTTTTCTTAATAATCCCAGCAAAGCAAACTATTCAAGTAGAATGACAGTCCTAGTGTTGCCAACTGGAATACAATTACCTTGTGCAGTGCATAATTTCGATTTACCATATAACATAATACCAAGTGTGTACCGTAACTCCAGACTTTCATTTTTCTTAAAAATTAAAAAACTTTTCAAATAAATTTGTTTTTTAATATTGCACTAGGAGTAAAAAAAAAGAACTTTTACCTAGCGGCCATAAGCTTAGCTGTAAATAGCAAGATGGCCGTGATATGGTCTGTACCCCCAGTTTTTCTCCACCTCAAAATGAGCTATCGGAAATTCCGTAACTCAGTTTGCCACATTTTGGGTGGTGAAAATTTAGAATTACAGCCCATATTCAGTGTTGGATCCAGGATTTTCGTGAGCGGAGAAGGAACCAGGATTTTCGTGGGTGAAGATGGAACAGACTTGGAACATTTTCGATATTTCCCCCCCAAGTGAATTTTTAAAGTATAAATCTATCATATTTTTCCTCATATTGCTAAGTTTTTATCATGAAAATTATGAAATATGACATCGTGGCCCCCAAATTGTTATTTCTAGATAAATCAGATTTCTCGGAAGCAAATTGAGGTTTTCTTCTGAAATGTTGAAATAATGCTTTAAAAATTATAATGTTTTACCTTGAGACAGACTCCTCATATTAAGACTTGTTACTTTTTATAGCTGGGCTTTGGGTAACAAATTTTTAGTGCAATTTTAAAAAGCAAGTATACTTGAAAAAGTTTTGCCCACATTCATTTCTTACTTGAAGTCTTAAGTATTGCACGTATACTTGAATAGTAGGCAAAGTCTGGTGGGTCACTGCCATCCGTTTGTGACGATTTCATAGTCATTTTTCGAAATTAGGCTGCAACCATCTACGATTTCGAATTTTAAAACTTTGAACTTCAGTTTCGAACTCCCAGATATGGACCCTGTTCTTCAAAACCCACAGATATGAAAATTCTCGGAAATTGAACTCGTATTAAAGTATATATTACCTCACGGTTGCTATATGAAAAACAAATAATAATAATAATAAGAAGAAGATTGTCCGTTAACATCTGCAGGTCCTTAAGAACAGATTTAGCTTTGTCCGTGAATATTGACATTTTTAGTTATCATTGTCAGAATAATGTATAAAGATAATAATAGCATTTTTAATATTGTTTATCTCCGACAATGGTAATTGGCTGGACACGACATCACACCAGAAATTCCAAGTTAATCGTACATGACGTCATAGTACTAGAGTCACTTGCAACTAAACGCTTCCATAAGTGGTGAAGTCCATTCTCTGAAAACGTTAGAACCGTAGATCTGTAAACAGGTATATAATGCTGTATTTCAGCGTACCGCAAACTATTTTTAAGTGCGGGCCAGTTTTATTACTTGGTAGGTTCAACGGACCTACCTAGGCTCTCCAAGGACCGGTCTCGAGGACCACCGGTGGTCCGCGGAACGCTGCTGTATTTAAACTCTTGGCAAATGTCATATTTTGACCGAAGAGAATAAATACCTGAGAAGATCTCGTGACATTATCAAAACGTGAAGGATGTGCATAAATATTGCAACGGTTCATTCTTCAGTATGCGATGGAAGAGAGAACAAGAAAAATATAGATATTAATTTTGTCAAAATAGAAAACGTGTTCTGGTTATCAACAACAAGCAAGGGTGATAAAACATGTTTAAAGAAAATTACTCGTTGATACCTGTTAGGTTTTTTTTTTTATCTCAAGTTCTTAATATTTTAGTGAATGGACTATACACCAGGCCACCAATTTGTGGCGCCACTATCGCAAGAGGAAGAGTAGCTCTGGCCATCGCGGTATTTTCCAAGTCTGACTGAAGGTATGCTGAAGGGAAACCAGAGAATCAGCATACCAGGATTGGATCTGGTGGTCTCCGTATATGAGGCAAGCACGCATCCTCTGAGCATTTCCTCGGTTGTGCGTAAGGGTTTATTGCTTTTTCGAACATTCTGTCCGTGACGAATTGCACTTCTTTTTCATGGGCCATTTAAGCAGAACTGAATTTACAACTCGAATTGTCAGCAATTTAGTTACGTAATTGCCCAGCAACGATTTAACGAGTTAGGTTTCAATCAGATGTTATAAGCTTTGGAGATGGCAACACTTCGGCTGTCTTGTATTGTGTCTTATGTGTGAATGCGTATCGCATTCAAAAGTAATAGACATTATAAAGCGGCGTCTTTACAATAGAGCAGGAAGAAAGCGACAAAAGAGTGATCCAGAAATGGGGGTGTTCGTTTCCTCTCTGTGTCAAAGGCAAGTCCCTCTGACAAGAGTTCAGTGTTCTCTTTCTATCATCGCTTTTCTTTTGTCATTTCAATGTGGGCTTTCTTTTCATTCTTCTCTTTTGTTCAACTGTTACGTAGACAGAGACAGATAAACCACACACACTCTCACTCTCTCATACACAGTTTAACAGCATTCCAAGTTCTAATTAGCATATTTAAGAGAATCTCTTGTCCAGTCTGAATATGGCAGATTGATGGTCCTTGTTCAACCTCAGGGCTGTTCGATTTCCGAATTTCTATATCGAATTGATATATCCGAACTTCTCTTTCGTATCAAAGAAACATTGAAAACTGAATAACGTTTATATCGAAATGTCTTTGGGATTATTTGTATTCAAGAAGTCGAGGAAACTGGGAACATAGATCATATCGGAAAAATGGAAATGGAAAATCGATGATCCCCAAATAACATCAGATATTAATATTCAATATATCGGTTTTCGATATCAAAAAGATATATAAAAATCGCAATTTTCACTGGAGGCAGGTCTATGACAAAAAGATCCTTGGTCAAGATGAACCAACGGTGGTTTGCCATTGCCTTTCATCGAATAAAGACGTCCCAAGATCGGGACCTATGTTAAATGTGCCCTCACTGGAAATTCAACCCAGCATCTGTTAATTATTACAAAGCGCCGAACAAAACCACGCATGCGCTGAAGGTTAGACCCCGAAAAACTGGTTTAACAGAATGAGCTTTGTATTGTGTTACTATCTTAATCGAAAATATAACTTACCAATGCCTGGTTTGCGTTTTAATTTATTTTATTTCTCACGCCTCTCATACCCATGTTCAAATGAATCTGACATTATTCCGAGCTTTAAACTGCTTTTTGTACATTCAAAAAGTTTTCCCAAATGTAGATTTCGTCATTAAGATATCATCTACTTCCGCAAGAAGGCAGTGGGATACTATTATCGGTTCATCTTGACCAGGGACTTCTCTGGTTGTAAACCTGCCCCCGGGTAGAACACCATCTTCAACCTGGCTCTTCTTACTGATGATGATGGTTGCTCTGCTTGGAGGCAAGTCTGTTTTCCCGAAGGTCTCTCGGCTCGGCACGATAAACTGATGGTGATTTGACATTGTCTTTCATCGGATGAAGGTTATATCCCAAGAACGTGATCTTTACATTTTAAAGTGAGCGCGAACAATTTGTCTCGGATATTGAACACAAGACAATAAGCATTACCGCTCACCCACCGGGAACACATTCTTACTACACGAGATCATATTCAGTTCTTACGCTAATTTAAATTTGGAAATATGTTAACTGTGTGAGAGAGGGCACTCTTTCTTACGAGTTGTCAAAAATTAAGCGTCTGGCATAAAAATGTTATTATTTATGTTATAGAGAGGTTTAACATTAACCTCTGACGTATGAAAGAAAGTTCGCTCTTAATCATGACAGTGTTAACGTAACACAATTTCAGTTCTTTTTTTAAATAAAAAAAAACATCCCGTTTATGTCTTCTGCCAACATTATGGACTTCCTTGTCCCTGTCTTTTTATAAGTACTTTCCTTATTCTATTCTATGTCTCTCAATTTAGAGTTTGGAAATTTAACTCTTGTCAATATCTCTTTTAACAAGAGAAAATGTACTAGTATTTGTGAAGGAACTCTAACGCTTCAAAAGGATCTTCACTTGAGCGTGTCAACATACCTTTCTTTACCGTTCGCAATCTGATCACTGAAGGTCATCAGAAGATATTTATTTACAGAACGGTTTGTCTAGGCGTAACAGAGAATCCACTTCACCTCTTCTTCCCCAGAAAATAAAAAGTAAAATAACTTCTTACTTGATTGGTTTTGCTGTTCATATTCCGTAAACACAAACAGTAACGAGAAATGGTAAATGTCAAAATACAAGTCGAATTTCAAATTCTTAAAATATTAACCGCACGAAAGCTACTTGATATTGTCTAGCGGAAGCTATTAGTTTTAGTACATCATTTAATTGTGGGCAGTAATGCTTCCCAAAGTAATGAAGTAATAAGTGATAATAATAAACACTAAAACTCTTTATTCAGGGCGAGGTTCTACCACCGAACCGTGATTAATAAATAATTACTGTATTAAGGTTAAATTTATCTGACAGGGATAATAGTGACTACGAGAAGTTATAGCAGACATATTAATTCAAAAAGAAAAATTACAACAAGTATTAATTCTCCAATATTTGGAAAGTGTTATAGATAAGAATATGTGGTTTGTAAAAGAATTAAAAATTACAATAGCAGTGACATCAAGATCTAGCCTCTCTAATTTGGGGGTTACCGTCGTGGACTTGGAATTGGCACTGAGGAGGCACGCAAATTTGTGTTGTGCTGCCAATCATCGTGACATTTCCCAAGATTTCCCTCAGTTTCACTAAACGAATGACGAGATGTTACCTACACAAGGCCCTGTCCGCTACCCTTCTCCGGAATAGTGCTCGCCGAGGATCGCCATCCCTTAGACTCGTAGGTGATGGCCCACGTAATGCAAATGAAATGAGAAAATAAAAATCAATGATGCAAGAATGTCTTTAGACCGATAATCAAGTTCTCAAGGTGAATGAGTGAAACATTTTCAACGGGCAAGGTGAACCGATGATAAGTTTTCCATTGCCTTCCATCGGATGAAGATTACATCCTTAGGACGAGACCTAAATTTTAACGTGGTTTCCGAAGTACTTGTGTCCCCTGCGGGAATTGAACTGGGGACCCCTTCATTAGAAGGTAGCTAGGAATAAAATACACTCAGCTTGCTTTCAAGAAGCTCTCGTAGACAATAATAATAATAATAATAATAATAATTTAATAACCAGTAAAGTAATATTAAAATGTTATTCCGGTTAAAGAAGTAAAGCATTTAAAAGGAAGTAGGTCTCATGGAGTCATGGATCCCCGGGAAATTAGAGGAAACAAGACACACAGCGTGGTTTTGGAAACGTAATTAAAGAGAAAGGATTTTTTTTTTTTAATACATGCTAATCAAGGAAATAGTAGGTAGAAGGCATTTCTTAATCATTTGCATAACTGTACTCAGTTGTTATCTTCATTATTATCAAACCATTCAGTTAGTAGCTGGTACACAGATTGGTGTAGCGATGGCTAATGACTAATGCTTAAGATTCCGCAGGCATTTCCCGTCGAAAAGTGATAGGCATCCACTTGTGCAATCTTTCCTGCCTTGCTTCAGTTTAATTGTAAACACAAATTATGTTTCCTTACATTTTTACTTTGGAAAGAAGAAAATTGACTAAAATATTAGTCATTCTCTCGTCCAGTGGCTTTAGAAGTGGATTGTATGCAGCTCCGCATCCTAAATAATGCGTCAAATTTTGGGCAGGTGACTATTTACATTAAAACAAGAAAGAAAAAAGTTCCTTTCAAGCAGGGGTATAATATAGTGTAGCCGAAACTGCTTTTGGACGAGCAAACTTCTTTGATGATGCCCATGCATCCTGTATTCCCAATAAACATTTATTTTTCTTTTCTAGTGAACTCGTGAAAATAGACCGACAATTTAATGATGTTTTAATGTCGGTTACTCTCTCTTTTTTTTTTTAAGTATTTCACAGACAAGCTAACTAACTAACCCTATGGCTTACGGAACGCTCAAGTTCATCGCTGCAGTGATAAAGATTGACCAGAGAAATCTATCCTGGGCAAGATGAAGCTAGTTTTCATCTCGAACACCTACCTCTCGAAGATCTCTTCTAATGTTGTGATTTCAACGATGTGTCGGTCTTCCCAACGGTCTCTTTTCAATCACAATGGAATATAATATTCGTTTTTCCTTCCACAGCCAAGGGAGATGAATAATTTAAAACATTCCGATGCTGTCTACGGGACACATTCTCTATAAAACATTCCGATGCTGTCTACGGGACACATTCTCTATAAAACATTCCGATGCTGTCTACGGGACACATTCTCTATCATAAACATTGCGCCAATAGATGTATCGGGTACTATTTCGATTGCGATTTGCTAAGCCGACACTGCTTGTGAGCTAGGGTCATTATTTATCGAGATATTGCGTCATTACCACCTTAACTTTGAACACCTGTACCTCCGAAACTACTCATTCAAAATGACTCTTAGATCATTAGTTATTTCAAGTCTTCATTTTCATGACTAATTCCTAAATCTATACTAGACTATTTTCGTAATAAATAATAATAATTGATATATTACTACTCTATAGTTTTACAGAAAATTTTTAACAGGTGTTAAGAGTGGATATATAGATTGTCTTAAAACTTATTTTTTATTAACTGATGTGCTTAAAGCATGAAAATTAAGTTATTTCTGAATGTATAACGTGTTCCTCCCTATGCTCTAAACACATGGATTTTCCTGAAGATGGAGTCATTCTCCGAAATGTTGATAATTTGTTTCCTTCAGAGAAATAAATGCGTTCTAAGATTAGTAACATCCAACTGACAAGAATGTAGATTTAGGTTAGTTAGGTTATCCTATAAGCAAAATGACGCCACATGCTGGTGGATCGACGTCTGGATTTATGACGTGCCGTCAAAAATGTGACTGGAAGGTGGCTGAACAGTGGCGTCCACCAAGTCCGCATTTAAGCGGCAAAACGAAGTCGGCTCATTGTATTGTGGCTACAAACGTGGCGGGATATTGCAAGTGAGCCATTGTTGGCCCAGATGCGATGCCCAACTGGATGGCATCATGGCGAAATGCAGCAGGTGGTCAGACTTCTAAACCCCGCTTATTTGCCAACGCAGACCATAACCTCAAAACTAACGCCACTTCACAGCACTGCCATCAATCAGCAATGTTGTCAATGTTACCAGACGAGACAGAATGGGAGAGAAAAATTAAAAAGAAGCAGCCTACATATAGTGTAGCTCTAACACAAGATCCAACCAGCGATCCCAGTATCGAATTCAAACGTACCTTTACTTCAGAAACAGACTTCGTAACATCAAAGGAATAGTAATTAATATATTAGTCATTATCAAGATGCCTCCATAGCGTAGTGATTAGAGTGATGAGCTACAAATCGTAAGGTTTCAAGTTCAAACCCCGCTGGAGGTCTGTTTTAAAATTTACAAACCAATCAGTATAGTTCTAACTTACATCATGAAAGCAATACACAAATTCCAACTAAATATGTAAACCAATAGACAGCAACCATTATCAGTTGGCGATTTGGCTGTTCGACGTGGGCGTACTATGGTTGGAAGAACGTCGGTATTTTGTGCAATATTCCGCCGTTGGGCCGACGTCGGCGCAGTTTTTGCTGCCGAAGGTCCGACGTTGGCCCACCAAAATGTTGCTTACAGGGTAGATTAGTAAGATTTAGGCTAGGATCAGAAGTAAAATAATCGTAGCTATCTAATGATGTTTATGTCACTAACAAAGTTAATTCTAATCTCTTTAATGTTTTTTTTTAGGAAGAGGAAGAAGAGAGTAAATTCTGCACTCTGCCTCGACAGCTGAAGAACGCTTCTTTTACTATTTTGTCAGTGGTGTTCCAAAAGGGCCAAGGACAAAAAGGACTTGGATTCAGTATTGTTGGAGGTAGGGATTCTCCGCGTGGAATGATGGGCATTTATGTGAAGACTATATTTCCTAATGGGCAGGCTGCAGATAGTGGAGCACTTAAAGAAGGTATGTGCGTGGATTTAGAATGTAACTCCTTTCTTTCCTATCGTTACATCATCTTGCAATGTTTTTAACTTAGGACAGTGCGTTGTAATTTGCATAAAAACATGACGCAAGAATGTAGGTCACCGAGATGCACTTTATAAAACATCTGTGTCACTGTAGAATGAATACTTTGTGCAGTAAAAAAGTTTTTGTTTAATTTCAAAACATAGAACTGTACAGTCTTATCCACACAACGATGGTGTTGACCAGCAACTTCGTATGTCAAGAATATACAAAATTGAGGTTTTTCTTGGATTTTCTATCTATTTTCGATAGATAACATCAGGCAGCGCACGTTTCTAGTCAGTTCAACAGCTTCTAATGTGACGATTAATAGAAAGAGAAGTTGAGATGGAAAATTTACAGAACGGTTATTCTGCCGGTAATGCTTTATGACTGAAAGTATGACCCTGGCAGATGAACATTAAGAAAGATATACAGGACCAGATGACCGGAGAATGGAGGAGACTTCGTAATGAACAACTCCACAATCTATATTATTCATGCCCATGTAGCTCAGATTGGGGAAAACCGACAATTAAATTCCATCGTGGTTGGTAAGTCAGAGGGAAAGAGGCCGTTGGGAATACCGAGGCGTCATTGGGATTACAATATTAGAAGGAATCTTGAAGGGGTAGATGTTCGTGATGATCTTCTAGAATCCAATGGCGAGCATTCGTTACTGTGGCGATGAACCTGTGAGTTCCATAAACCATAAAGTTAGTTTCTTAGTTATTATTTTGTTAACAAGGGAATGTTGACATAGGAGAAGATTGCACTTACTTTTATCTGTGACAGGTCATTTTTCTTAATTGTTGTAGGTCATTGTCTGCTTGCTATGTTGCCACATCTTCTGTTCTTTAAGAACTTTTCACTTATTCAGAATTCCACCTTCCTTCCTTCCGCCACGATTCACAATGACAGTAAAAGTCTTTAACAGCTGAGGGAGTTCTAATTGGTAACGCTTCCTTGACTTGCAGCTCCTTCTAAAGGTGTGACTTTTGTTCTGCATGAAAGACTCACAAGAACTTCACTCGTTGTTCTACTAGCGTGAACAGAAAACGAACAAAGAAATGCTTAAAAGGGTGTTTAAACTATTTAAACACCTGTTTCTAATATATTCTTTCATCGAGATCTGTTTCCAAAATGTTTCAAATTAATTGTTTGTTATCATCACAACCGACGTGCGAAATCGCTAAGAAATGGAGGTGGTGGGGGAAGATTATAGATTATCTTTATTAGATTATTGTATTATCTTTAGTTCCGGGGAGATTTTAGTGGGAAGAAAAGTGAATAGGCAGATTTTTTGATAGGGGAAATCCCCCAACTCCGCAGGATTTCGCACTGTGATCACAACAATAGTTCTATCCATTTTTTTTTCTTTCTTAATACAGAATAAGCACCCTTCATAGTAAGTACTGTCATCCTACAGATTCACATGTCCTGTTGTTGTGTGTAAGAGAGAGAGAGAGAGAATAATTTCTTATCATGAGGTTATGTATTGAGATCCCAATACAGTACCACCATAAAATTTAAAGTAGCATTTCCGTGAAAAGCGCTTATCAATAAGATTAGAACTGTTAACGTGCTATGTCCTTTTTAGCTAGTTAGTGTATGGATTTGTTTACCGATTAATGACTTGTGGACACTCCTCAAACAGCTCTCGGTATAGCACTACGACCCCTAAAGATAAAATTTATTCGCGAACCTGTGTAAGCAGGGCGTTATTTGTAGGGGGAAATTCCTTGGCGCCTCGTGTATTTTCCCTGATACTTCAATTACCTGTTTTCTTGTAAGGTGGGAAGGAAACCGGTGTATTTACGTAGAGTATTTCAGTTATTTGTGGGTATGATTGGACATGAACCCTTCCACCTGACTTTCAGTGCTAACACCCTGTGTGTAAGTATATTGTTTCTATATTAACGGTGTAGATCACCCCCACCATCTTGGTATGACCTTTCCACTGATTTACATAGGAATTATTTTACTAGTCTTATGTCTCTCAGGAGCGTAATTTTTAACTTCTGTTTTCAGCTAGTGTTACTTCATGTTTTCTTTGACTCATGCTGTTTTATAGAAATGCAATATTTTACACACGAACAGATAATTTCCCGTTGACATATTGTAATTTATATGGTAAACTATTAATAATACATTAATACTCATATATTTCAAGGAACTTCACAAAACAAAACTCTACAAGAGTCAAAACAATCACTAAGGCAAATTTCGTGAAGGCGGAACTGGAATATTCTACTGGAATGGATACGTAAGACGAGTAAAACGATTCCCATGTAAATCAATGGAAAGGTCATACAAGATGGCGGGGGTGATCTACATCGTTAAAGGAAGAATTGACTACTAGACGTTTCAAGCTAAATACTAAAACAATGTAAAACTAAGTCTAACATTTCGAATAATGTCTAAAACAAATATCACTTGAAACATTATTGTGATGAGGTAATGTGGTGCGTATTACTTGTCGCGCTTGCAAAGAGAGAGTGTGTCGTTAGGATTTTTGGTCCTTTACTCGTTGTTTTCTTAGTATTTTTACTCATAGATTGAAGTCTAAATTTAGGTATAAAGTGGCTTTGTCCTTGAAATACAATTTCGCCAATTGTCTAGTGTTCAGTGACCAGCTGACATTGACGGAGGTCAAACCTTAGTCATTACAATTTTTATGCAGAAGACGGTTCTGGAAGTTGACGCGATTAAATAAAATATGAACAGTATGGCAGCAGACATTCCCGCTTGGGTCCACTGAGCGGACAGATTCGGAACCCACTTTACAAAAAACTGTATGTCCCGTCTTTAGAAGCTCACCAGCTCACTTTCAGCAACTGATGCGATCTACCAAGAACATGGTGACCATACTATTGTGATCTAAGTTCGCAGTCATAAAGTCAGCGTTCGATTTACCAGAGGAATGCTGGGGATTTTCCCTGGGGTCTGAAGATTTTATCCCCGGTTATTGATTCTAAATATTATCCCAACCAGGGATAAAATCTTTACATTTCTGCCCAAACGAGTAGGAGGAATTAATTTACAAGTATTCATTAATTTTAGGACCCCCTTCCCCTTCTTAGCTTATAACAAATCGAACACTGCATAAAGTTGTTGTAATATGTAGACTTGGGGTTTCTAAAGTAGTAGTCGTCCCTGGAGCATGCTAGGCAATAATCAATAATGACAGCGTTATCTTTTATTGCGATCTTCTTACCTGATAGTTATTATCCCATCTATAAGTTACCACATCACCTTGCAAATACTACATTTGTATGTCCAATTCATATCTAGTTAGATAGCGGCGATCCCATATACTTTCCCACGTAATTTGTACACCAGAAGATATAATATTCTTCCGTAACTTATTTATTCAAGTACATACTTTTATTCTTGATAAAAAGCCCCATGAGGAAAACTCGGCGGGCCTTTGGTGGGCCACCGGCGGCCCGCCGAATTTTCCTCATGGGGAACCTTCCATAAACAAAACTATGACTACAACTAAAGTAACGAAAAAATCTTTACTCCGTCCGTTTATTCTAATACTAGGCTACGTTGACAGGTTCCCAGGATGTCAATACGGGACAGGCCACGACATTTAACTCAATGAAACACTCTGAAATGTATGAATTTAAAGCATAACAATAATGATAATTAAGAAACAGATTTATTTCACTTTTAGTACGTGTAAGTAATGTTTCATCTCCTTTAATCCTTGAAATTACAGATAATTAGATCAAAATTAAGTGAAACTTAAATTTCTGATTTTATCCTAGTTGCTGAACACCCTTCATTTGTTTTTAAAAATTGAAAATAAAACGTCTCTTAACAAATGAGCTCGAAACAGGAGTAGTCAGAACATCAACATCGGCATATTTGGAACAGGATCTAAATTAACTGTAGATAAAAAATTCACCCATTTTGAGTTGACATCATAATTTTGATTACTGCATCTAGCATCACCTAATTCATTCTTATGAGAAGAAAATTCTTCATTCACAAAAATTATCCAAATTAAAAGAGCTGAACAAATCTCTGTGAATTTCAAAGCATTAATCATTTCTTCAAAACAATAAAAATTTAGTATTGTCTTCCAAATGGGTTGTCCCTAGTTTCTTAAAAAATATTATCCCCACTTAAAATCATAAAATGGCTCAGTGATGCTGATAGAAACATGCAACACAGCCAGCTAAGAAAGTTAAATTTCACAGAATCGTGTCAAGTGCAGGATCAGTGTAGTTCTAATCTCGGCAGAAGTGAAATGTATTTTTTAAACACGAAAAAAGAAAACTCCTGGTAGCCCTGGTAATATACTATTAAAACATTTTGCTATCGACTGCAAAAATTAGAGGTAAATTTCTTTCTATCCATCGATCCATCCATCTATCAATCAATCCACTGGAGTCTCGATTTTACTGCAATTCTGATAAATATCCCGCTGTGCACTGTTGCCAAAGAAGTTTCAGAAATACATTAATGCTTCCGATAACGTGGTAATAGAAAGGGAATTTTATTGGAGTACGCATTGTTTTGCACAAACTCACAAGACAATTCCTTTTTCTGTCCATAGAGCTTACAATGGCCTACATTTAAACAATTGAACGTTGAAACAAATGACAGATAGAAAGGAAGGAAGATACTTGTTTGGACACAGCGTAACGGATGCGAATATATCATCCTGATAAAATAAACTTCCTGTTCAACCACATTCATATGTGTTTGCAGAAATCTTATCCTTAAAAAAAAGAAGTCTTCATACTGTTAAAAAAAGGTTTCAGGTAGACAAAAAGGTTCTTGAAATATTCTTATGCTTGAGTGCTATTTTGTAGTAAGTGTCAGCGGGAAGTAATCAAGTCTGAAGTAGTTTTCTACTTAAGGACAAGCTTTTTTTAGGAGCTCATTTTTTTTTCCTTCCTACTTCCTGTGTTGTGTAACCTTTGCCATTATCTAAGCACTAAATATAACTTCGTTCTGTATCCCTTATAGAATGATGTTAGGTCTAACTCAATTGACGTTTCTAAGTGCTCCCTGAAGTGACAAAATCTCACATTTCCGAAAAGTCTATCTACAAAATTTCACCGCCTCTATGATCCGACCATTCACTAGTCCGGCACGTTCAGTAATCCGGCCTTTTTTTACCGCCTTGACTGTAGAGTAATCTAAAAATAACTGACTCTAGTACTGTACAGTGTACATCTAGTTTCACGTCAAGTGTGTGTGCGTCTCATTTTATTACAAGGCAGTTACCATGTTGAGTACATTAACAGTGTTTCCGCCAGTCATGTAAATCAGTATATGCGAAGTGTGTAAAAATAAATTGTAGCTTAAAAATCGCAATAATACGGCACTCCTCCTTTCCCGATTTGGCCGCATTACTGTTATAGAGTACTGTCTAAGTAACGCTTCTTTTATTCTGACGGTTTGATTGACGCTTCATTTTGGATTACGTAATTTCCCATATTCCAGAATCCATATTTCAATTCTATAATTCGATACATCTCTACACTGTTGGCTGATCTATTGCTACACAGTGTCAAACCTTGTCGTATGTGTACTTTACAGTGTTTTAACTCAGTCATTCTTCACTTATTAATGGTCGAAAACTACTCCTCAGCTAAAAAAAATGTACAAAGAGCATTCTTTTAAATCTTATTACCATTCTGATATTCTTTGGCGCGCGACTTTTCTATCACCTTGTGACGTGTCCATATCATCAGAGTGATTCCTCTCTTTCTCGTCAGAGGGAACTCCTCTCGTTGATAGTGGATCAACATCCTTGACACCTTCTGTCTCAGACAATCCCATTGAATTAGTTTCCCCCTCTTGCACATGTAGCCCTTTTCATCCCTCAAGGGAAATACATCTGGAAAGAAATCTTGTTTGTAGCAGCTAGTGAGACTGTTTTGTTGTGGGTTTCGGTCAGACTGATCCAGTATTCGTTGCGTGCTCCACATCACAAACAAAAAGCTGTCGGATATATTTGATCTCACTCGAGTAAATTCATGTGTGGGTTGCGTCGTTGCGATATGGAGGGGAGGGATAAGGCTTTCTGTTCCAACTAGGTACACCTCGTAAGAACTTTTCTAACACAATGAAGCACCCAGGATGTAATTGACGGAGTATCTCGTCTGTGAACAGGTCCTCAACTCTAAAGAACTATCTTTTTTTTCTGAAGTCTGAAGTCCAGTGGAAGCTTGTAAACACTGTCCATACTTTATCATGTGATCACAGAGATCTATGAGTTGTAAAAAAATGTTATTTATGCTGATTAATGTTCTAAATTATAATGAAATCTTTCTTTCTCTCACTTCAATATAGAATTTGTCCAGAGATTTCACTCTCTCTGTTTAAAGCTTTGAAAAAAAAAAAAAAAAAATCCGCTGTAACTGCCGAAAGAACATTTGCTGTTCTGATGCGACCGCAAGAGCTCCTCTTGGTTGTGTTAGAAGCAAACTGGATGGA
>JAGDQP010023083.1:7538-29629 GCA_022664845.1 Lepisma saccharinum | reverse complement strand
TATATAGAATCGGTCGAACTAAAATTTAAATAATGTATTATCTGAATGTTAAAGTAAGTTATTGATATGTAGGCTAGTCCCTGACAGTTCCAAAATTCTAACAAGCATTGTCATGACCGCTAGCTTTATGTTTGCTCAGGGTTTCTTGCAGATAAACCTCTCCGTAGAACAGTCGTACAGCTCTGAATGTACTTTTGAAGGTTCCAGGAAATTTGAAACCAGGGGCGGACTGGCAAGTTGAGGCCAACTCTCATTTTGCGTACTTTCATTGGAGAAAATCAGACTTGACCTCAACTTAGCGCTGACTAGAAGTTTAGCAGTCGATTGTAGAACTGACCCTTGCTCAGTGTTCGATTTGTAGCCGGGGATGGTTGGGATTATCCTCCTCTGTGTAAAAATGTTTCCGGGATCTGTTTCTTGAAATAAACCCTAAAGTTGGGGTATAAATGGACATAAAATACAGCACTTTACGTATCTCACAAATTCTTCCCCCTCTGTGGAAAGTATACAAATCGAACACTGCCCTTACTCCACTTTTGCTACTACTTCTGGCGTTAGGGTCTTGGGAGTCTAAAATTAGCTATTTTCAGACACAAGACTTATAGATGGAGGTAGTGTCAGTGTTGTAATCTCAACAGGCCTACTGTGTCTGTAGGGCCGTTACAAATCGCTAGAAGGGGCCTGTAATGCTTAATGATAAATGCACAATGCTTTAATACATTCATACTCTTTTAAGGCGCAATATTTACGATATTAACACTTTGTATTTTGAGACCTGGGGCCAGTTTCACGAAAGTACTTGTCAACTTTTCACTCTTCAGTTTGCATTCCGGAAGACTGTCTCAAGAGCGCTTACCTTCCACCTCAAACCCTTGTTCCCATTCAGTCATTGTTCTATCATTTTATGCAAGGAGTGTGATTATACTAGGGAATATTCAATTGTTAGTAAACTTTTGACTCTCAAAACTAGGCAACCAAACGACAGTACACATAAATATTGTGGTGGAAGGTTGGTGGTCTTGTGACAGTCCTCTTGAAATGGAAACCGTAGAGTGAAAAATTGATAAGTACTTTCGTGAAACAGGCCGCTGATCAGTATCCTAAAGGCCTTTACAAGTTTTGGGGGACCCACTACCATGAACGGTATTGAAGGCCCTTGAAAGGTGTATTTGGAACCCACGCTCCACAACACCCACTAGCACTAGAGCTTATTCGTTTCCCGGGTAGGGCCCTTTGCTTACCAGTCCGTTTCTGTTTCAAACTATGTTCCGTATGCTATTACGAGTGGTGTAACTAGAATTTTCGTCCCCTCTTGCAAGAAACCTTGTCCTATTACCATCTCCCACATGCAACTTAAGCCAGTGATTTATCCACACACCCCTAAGGCCCTAACACCCCAACACCTCCTGATGCATTATTCAAACACTCTCCTTTCGGGGGTGTAATATTTCAAATAGTGTTTTCATACTTGTTCTAAAAAATGAATTCATTACACGAATGATCCATAACATTCCACTTATCCGTATATGTACAGTGAGTGACAATCCAAAATAAATTTGAAAATTTCACATTCATAATGAAATGGAAATTTCATTATATTTTTCAGTTCAGTGTCTGTGAACGATGGTTAGAACCACACGTGCATTCAATCTCGCAGAAGCTGGAAGAATTTTTCACCCTGGACAAACAGCCAACATTTAAAATCCCGTTACAAAACAAATAGGCCTCTGTAAAATGTCTTCACTTTTATTATCATAAACTCGATGAAAGTAAATGACAATTCGGACTTCGGAGGTTTCTTCGTAACTTCTTTTGCCCTCTCTCGGCCTCTCCATGGAAGCGATTAATTTTGCAATACATTTGTAATTTCTTTTGCCCTCTCTCGGCCTCTCCATGGAAGCGATTAATTTTGCAATACATTTCACTATCCGACATTTTGAGATGAAGTTTCTGATGACTTAGATTTTTCTTCTGTTTTTATATAATTAGAGGATGCTGATTACGAAACTGAACTTGTTTTACACTAACACATCAGGTGTCTTCAGAAAAAGCGCCTAAACACGAGAAAATGACGAAAATTCTGTATTGTTAAAAAAAATATAGAAAATTGGAAACTCAAGATAAATAGAATGTTCAGGGTGATTTGAAACCGGAAATATGCGTAGATATCCAAAATATAATTACTTTTTCTGTAGCACATGTATTTTTTAATGTACAGCTAAATTAGACATATAAGTGTTGAAATCTACATACACACATGTATTGCATAAACAAAAAGGAAACCCCTACGTATCAATACGTCAATTTTACCCATGGATATTTATATTTTTATGGTAAATATATAAACATATATCTGCAATGCTTTAATCGCCATTGGTGTTGTTTCTTGTCGTATTTATCGTAGCAGTAGTAATATTTTTTTATACTTATACATGTACTATACCAAATACGTTAAAACACTTGGTAAGTACTATAGTAGCAAATATACATGTAACACAGATGCATAAATGAAAGTAGTTCAGTGGTTTGTTACACCTATCGAAGCAATAACAATGGCTACTCAAACATACACATGAAACACAAATCAATAAATAAAACTAGTTCAGAAACAAAAGAATCCAAAACGTCACTCCGTTTTCCGAAGCCAACAAAAATCAGCAAGCATGTTAGTATTTCACCTTCCCTGATATCTTTTCTCCATGAGTTTAATTGTCTGTTGGAATCTCTCCCCGTGTTCCTCACTGAACTGTCCCATGTTACTTGGGAAATAACTCAAGTGACTATGCAGAAAGTGTAGCTTCACACTCATGTTACATCCCAATCGTCGGAAGTGTAATAACATATCACTGACCAGCTCTTCGTAGTTTTCAGCCTTGTTATTACCCAAGAAGTTACTGACTACATTTTAAAACTTGACCACGCAAGCAGTTCAACTTCACCCATCATATTCTCAAAACCTGGATCCATCATCAACTTCCGTATCTGTGCCCCTGTAAATACTCCTTCCTTCAGTTTCTCCTGTGTTAGTTTTGGAAACTTGTCACAAATATATTTGAATCATGTGCCATGTTTGTCCAAAGCCTTCACGAATTGTTTCATAACTCCCAACTTTATGTGTAAAGGCGGAAGTAAGACACTAGAAGGTTCCACTAACGGTACATGGAGAACATTTTTCTCACCTGGGACGAATGTAGTTCTGGGTGACCACAGCTGTTGCTCCCAGTGAAGCGATTTTGCCCTTCTGTCCCATTCACATAAGAAGCAAGGCATTTTTACGTAACCAGTCTGTAGCCCCAGCAATAGACCAATAACCTTGAAATCACCACACAAAAGCCATTTGTGTTCACCATACTTCACATTCTCCAACAAACACTGCATACTCTCATAGTTTTCCTTCATTATTACCGAATGTGCCACAGGAATCGACGGAAATATGTTTCCGTTGTGAAGAAGAACTCCTTTTAGACTTGTTTTATTAGAATCTATAAACAATCTCCAATCAGCAGGTCTATTCCAAGGTGATGCATTAAACCATTTACGTTTGAACAGTACACCATATAGTCGGACGCTGAAAAGAAGGGCACGAGCTCCTGTTCACGATGCCTGTACCATGCAAAGTTTGTTCCCGGCGCGAGTAAGTTTTTTGACTTCAGAGTAGCGCCCAGAAACTGTGCCTTTCCTTTCGTTAAATTAAAGTTCCTGACTAGGTTGTTGAGTTCATTCTGTATAAACTGATAACTGTTTTCCGTGGTCCCTACCGGTACATAAACACCGGATGATGTTTGACCTTCATCTTCCATGTCGAAGCTACTGTCACGTTTGTCAGGTGGAACAGGCATGGGTAAATGTTCGTCATGTGGAACAGGTCTAATTGCGGACGGAAGGTTGAGATACACAATGTTCTTTCTAGTTGTGGTACTATGTCCTTTAACTTTCACAAGGCAGTCAATACTATGGTTCCTCTGATGTCTCCAAGCCATGGCGAACGGCATAGATTTCTTAACACCTTTCATCCACAGTCGTAATCCCTCGACACAAGACCGACACACAATATGAGGCGCGAAACTCTTGTCTGGTCACCGATATCCATACCAAAGTACGCCCGGTATGCTACCTTCACAAACTTACTTATCTTCTGTCGCTGTTTTTCAATTACAAACCTGCCACAAATATAACAAAATGAATCTGGGTGATTTACGCAACCTCGATTCGCCATGATAACAACGTGTTATTTTCTAATAACTGCAAAGCAAACACCGACACCGCTGCAGAACAGACAACAACACTTCCACATTCGACATATTACTGTCTGCTATATTGTTTTCACCTGACGTCTTGGCGTTGCCAACTTTTACGCGAATGCCAAATGTATGTTTCGTATGCACCAAAAACTATTGTTTTTATTCCTCAGTCAACACATTTTTTCCAAATTGTGGAAAAACCTGATGTGTTAGGGAAGAAAGAATTACGTATTTGAATTCAGGAGGAAAAATGACATCAGAAACAGTTTTTACATATGAGTCATAAATTTCATGCATGATTGATAATCATCAATCTTCGCCCTTCAAATATATCCCACTGAACCACAAAAAGAGAAAATATGAGTGATAAGATTGTGAGGGAAAGAGAGAGATAACAGGACAAAATGCTGCTAGCACTGCCACAACTGCGATGTACATAAAGAATTTTATGACCGCGTAAGGTTGGTGGTTGCAGAAGTTGAAGAGCCAGTCTGGAAATAATGGATGGAAAGAAAGGAACCTGTATGAACAAACCAAGCTGAATTTTCTCCCGAAAAACACAACCCAGTCGGTGTCATAATACAGTGCTTCTCCCATTGCCAAAGGCAGTTTAGGGAAGGACGGATGAATGTCAGATGGAAAAGAAGGCACATTTTTCCCCTTCGTATTCCTTTCATATTCCACCATTCAGATATTCATTCAAAATCATTTATTGGTCTTAAATATTTTTTTCGCAAGAAAAGCGCCAAGTACGTCGCTAAATACAAGAATAATAAACCGTCTTTTTGTTCTTCGTTTCCGACAATAATAGTGACCATTTTGTGCTGTTTCTACCCTCGACACAGGCTGAGCGGCGTCAGGATAGGGAATGTTGGACTTAAAATTGACATAGTTTTTAACACAAGGAAGTAAATTAAGGTGTTTAACTTTTTTTTTATTTGCACATTTCGAAGAGTTTCGTAAATTGGTAGCGCCCCGGATTTTCACTTTTGAAATATAGCAACCGTAGGTTTGAAGTATTTTAGGGTAACATGAAGCCTCAATTCTTCTGTTAGTGGTATTGGAAATATCAAACTCGAGCTCATTTCCCCACGCTTTTGGAAGTCTATAAAAGCATTTATCATTTTTTTAATTTTCATGGCAGGAATCCCGTGTATGAAATAGTTTTGTTTGTGTTATTTTGCAACACCCTGTACACAACGAAAGGGAAGTCGTAACTTCAAATTTTACTCGAGAAGATGAAACAACATGCTCCTGCACAAATTTATTCCCAGCAGAGTGGTCCTCGAAGTGATAATAAAAAAAATATGGAACAATATGCAAGTGAAAAATCTTATCAGTTACAACTAAAAAGAAATTGCGTAAGTGTAAAAATACTTGTCTTACGAGAAATTTAGTTTGATAGAAAATCATTATAACCGTATGGGCATAGTTTTGTAACTTCTTTCTGGATTTGGGTCACATCGCCTCTTCAGGTGAAGTCTGTTGCTAAAGCCCCTCGTACACGATTCAATAAACATTGAATCAAATTCTTGAACAAGCAGTTGGATGAGTGCGTACACGATCCAACTGTAATAATCAAAGGGTTGTATTCAAGTAGTGCTGAAAGTGCTTGGATGGTGCTCGTACACGATTCGATAAGTTAAGCGGAAGTATGAAGGAACCAAATGCACATGAGTCGATTTGCTCTTTCTGCGTTGAAAGCGGGAACATGGAGTGAATGTTAAACATGATATGCGTCGCTTGTAATAAAATAATAACCTGATTAACGGCTGCGATTCTGTAGTTGGTGATGCCTCGAACATCGACTTTTTATTGCCTTATTCAAAACTCTTTTCAATTCTTATAAGTTTTTATTTATTTCCGGTTACACGCACTTCTATAAACATCTAACGGCAACTAACAATCCAAAGTGAAAATGCATATTTTATTATTATTTCGTTACCATACGCACTCCAGTTGTTCAAGATAGCGCCATGTGGAGGCATACTAATCGTGACACTTCGTGTCGGAATAGATTTATTTGCGTTCATTACTACATGCAGATTGTAGGGATGCGGCGGGATATTAATAGCATTGCGTGGTATTATGAATGACGCATTTGCTACAAAAATCATGGCCACAATGTTGAATAAGCAAAGGCGGGTTAAAGAAGGTTAGATTTTTTATTATATGCGATGCATGGTTTAATGTGCTCACCAACGTGGAAGCAGCCAAGTAGTTCCAAGTACTTTTCGCTACTCATGCACGGTTTAATGAGCTCGCTCACCAACGTGGAAGCAGCCAAGTAATTCCAAGTACTTTTCGTTATTTCATACACAAATTAATGTGCTCGCTCACCAACGTGGAAGCAGCCAAGTAGTTCCAAGTACTTTTCGCTATTTCACTCTAATTTCTTCCATGACTCGAAACTTTGTTATATTTTAAATTACAACACTTTGACATACGTTGGAAAAGATTACATTGTTTTGTGTCGTATAGTAAAGTGTACCCAGATACTTCTATGTTTATGTAGATCACTGCGTTGAATTCAATAAAAATAGGACAGGTTCTATATAGGGCGAATTGGATGAGAAGCCTTGAATTCAAGAGATTTCCTGTGTGGATTCTCTGACTCGTGACGTCATTTTCATCCAATTGCTTGTTCAACGCTCTTGTTCAAGCTTTATTGAATCGTGTACGACGGCTGAAGCGATTTTGAATGTCTGTTAGCATCAGAGCTTAATTTCTGGGGAAGCTAAAGAGCGCAAGGGAGGATTTCCGCCATGTACTGCTTTGCCGGGTAAGCAAAAATTCCAAACGCATAGCGGAACAAAGAATAATAATAATAATTATTATTATTATTCTGTAATGAATCATTATACTGCCCCAAAAATGTACCCCTCCGGAGCAGTGGGCCATTTCAAGAAATGAAACCGAAATCCACCCCTGATGATCTCTGATTTCTCGAAATAACTTCACAAACATCACAAAATAAATGGCTTCCAAATAGGCTTCTTAGCTGCTAGTAAAAGTTTATCTATCCTTGTCACTTGCATGAAAATAGTTTCAACTTCTGCCAAATAAAAATGTTCCGATTTTTTATCTAATCTTGATAGAAACGTCTCCTAGTGGAAAAAAAAATTATCCCTGGCAGGGACGAAAAATAAATTTGTCAGGGTGGGAAACTTATTTGCCAGGGGCGGGGAATCCCGGGCAACCCCCCCCCCCCGTTAACTCGCACACTGTAGGTTCAGAAACCATACAACATTGAGAGAAATTACAGAATGATTAAGTGTTTAATATATTAGTAACTGAGCATTCGACATTCTACTACGAAATGATGAAGTACTCTAGAGTTACTTTAAAAAAGGCACAAATTGAACAAAACAATTATGATATTGCTTATTATATATATTCATGAATTAACCAGGAAAGAAATTTGTTCCTAGTGCGATGATAGAATTGGTACTTAGGAGCAAGGGCGTCGATCCCGGGGAGCTTTGGGGACCCTGTCCCCCTAAAGTTGAAGTGGGCCCCCTAATGGGGGGCCCAAATAATAAAGTGAAGTCGGTTCTCCTATTTCTAAAAAAAGTGAAGTCGGTTCTCCTATTTCTACAGTACATGGTCATTCGTTTCGCTTTGTACTAAGCTTATCTCTCTTTGGCAAATCTATTTCATTGGTACATTCCTCCCTGAAACTCGCGTGCTACAGTACTTTTATAAATTACATCACGTATAATACCCCTCTCCTGGCTAAAGGAGTTAATTCGTGCATTGCTTGTGTTGTTTCTGGAGTTTCGTGCATAACATCGATAAAGACCATTTAGTAAAAGGTTGTGCTTAGTGCCACATCCCAGTGCGACCTTTATGTAATACACAAAAGGAAATTTAATAAAAGTTGTGATTTACACTTTTAAAAGAGGACACTAAAAACTAGGATGTATATAAACCCACCAGGGCAGGATGCACTCCGAGCGATAGCAAGGTGTGCAAGGGGAGGGGTGCGTCCGAAGGGAGCTGGGCGGCGTTAGCCGCGAGAGGGCGCAGCCCCTGCTATGCCGTGTTTAGGTTACTAACATTTTACGATGGTAAAACTTATGGGTAAAACTAACTTGCGTTCACACTACCGAACTTGGTTATCGTGCTTGTACTACCATTGTCGGTAAAGAAACAGGTTGAGGTTTCGGTGGTTGAGTAGAGAATCTGCTTGTTACACGGGAGAGGATTAAATTATAAAAAATGAACACAAATGAATTGATTATTGCGTCACATTTCGTAGATCATTCTGCCATCATTCTTTTTTTTATATATTTTAAAATTAGTACGCACCAGTATTATACTATATATTTCGATAAAGAAAGAAATAAACTCACGAAGTGATTCATTCCTAATAACTAACTTGCGTTTAGACAGTGGTTTCTTACTAATTGTCGTAAGTTGACGCTAGTTAAATTTGAAACCCGCATTAATATTTTACATTACTAAAATGAACTTGGGTTAACGTTAACCACGGTAAAATGTTAGTAATGTAAACAAGGCACTAGCGGTGGGCATCGCAAAAGTACTGTTTACTCTACCTGTTTAGGCAGAAATTCTGTGCCGTACCGGAAGTGTTTGCAAGTGTACTCCGGAAGTTGCCAAAATGGCTGCCCAGCCCTGCAGGTCGAGCTGATTTTTTTTTTTTTTTCAGTATGACAACGACAGGAATGAGCATCGACCTCCACTAATACGATACCGGACTGTTCGACATAGAAAGAACGATTAGCTCCTGAAGCCAAACTAAAGAGGGATCTGTGAAACGAGATGCCCCAAATAATCGACTAAATTTGTCAGGGCTAGAGCCAGAAATAGATTATATATTTAACATAAGTCTTGAATAATTCTTGCATTTACTTCACATCGTAATGTTAGTTTTTGTTCGACCCGTAGGTAGAATAGTTGGCGAACAAAGGATAACACATGCATTAACCTCTGCAGGTGAAATATCTTAGATTTACTAAATCCATGAAATCCATAGGGAAAAAGTAAAAAGTCCTTTCTGTATAACCCCCATTAATATACAATGCTTAGTTTCAGTTGTATAATTTTAGTTTCTCCCAATTACAGTTCATGTAACTCTTCTTTTACAAATTCCTTACCAATGGAATCTTTTTTATACACTATTTTCGGAGCACCTCCATTGTGATAACTTCACTGTACTTGTGGTCTTATCTCTTTCACGTAGTGTAAGAGAACCTAACCTAACCTTATTTAATGTAGTGTATTTAATCAGAAACCACAAGATGGTAAGAATATGAGATTACACAAAAAAAAAAAAAGCACAAGGAGCACGGAGTGATTACAATGGATGGAGCACACCCATATTTTCTAATTCCATTTCAATTGTACACACTTGGTCAGCTTATTCAGTGATATTCTTAGAGCAGAGTACTTGACTTTAATGTGCTATACATAGCGTAGTCTAGGTAAGATCTCCACTTTGTTACTTATTCACGTGCTGGTATTAACGATTTATAAAGTAACCTAACTTTAAATAAACGAACCGTAAAAAAATAATAATAATAAACTACTAATGTGTACATGGTTCACAGTTCCCATTCGCTGTTCGAATGTAATAAGTGATGCCATAGAGTCGAATCATCGGTACTTGAAACAGTGAATCGAAATTTGAAACCACTAACCTTAACCCTGAAAGAGAAGTCTGTAAACCAAAATAGCACAATCATTAATAATTTAAATGGTAGGCAAGAGTTAAAACGTAACGCTATCTAACTTGACCTAAATCTAACATAATAGTAAGTTTTGACGAAATGAATAATATTTTGGATGAAATTTAGATACTCCCCTGGAAGATGAATCAGTCCTCGTTAATATTAATTTCGGATGAGATCGAATTTAATCATTCAACCTAACATAACTTCAGCTAACCTAACTAAACCTAACCTAACTTTCACGGTTTTGATCGATCTGGGAGACTAACCGATAATAGAATCTTGACCTGGTCTTGTTCTTCTGGTTTGAGTTAAATTTTATGAATGGCCGTTAGACATCTAAGGCTTAGGGCGGGATAGGGGAGGGAAAGGATTCGGGAAGGTGTTGACCAGGGCGTATGTTGAAGGTACCATTCCGGCATTTGTCTGGTGTGACTGAGGGAAAATCTATGTCAGGATGGTCGGCCGCTGGGGCCTGTGGCTTGAATGATACAATATTGTAATTTATGACTTTCCTTGAAAAGCGTGCTTATGTAAAGGAACTCCTCTACTGAGAATTTTAAAGCAGTTTAAAGCTTTTATCCTATTTAATACTTCAAATACAAAACTCTTTTCACAATAGCTTTTCCGGGAAGTGGGGAGGGGGTATTTGCACACCTGTGCCGGATAGACGACATTGACACTAATACTACGTTATTACTATTATTAGGAACTTTTCGGCAATCGTATTTTCTGTAATCTGGATGTAACACCTTCGGATGAATTTGAATTTTATTTATGGTCTTCAGGTATCTAAGGATCAGGCTGAGATAGAGAAAGGGAACGGTGTGGGAAGGTGTTGGCCAGGGCTTAAGGTGAAGGTACCATCCGGCATTTGCCTGATGTGACAGGAAATACCCTCGAAAAACCTGTCAAGATGGCGGCTGCTGGGATTGAACCCACGACCTCCCGAGTGCGCGAGCACCCCAGTTCTAGACACCCCCGAAATAAACGCTGTTCAAACGCAACAGCGTATAAGGAAAGAATTAAACCTCTGCTTTATCCTCCGGACCGTCACGATTCGCCCATTTACAGCCAATTAAAATCCACAAACATCCATGTCCCTGCTGGGATTCGAACCTGAGACCTTCGAGTCGTTGGCCTAATGCCTTAGACCAACGACTACCCGGTCGACGTTACATAATGGACATTTCCGGTAGTATTTTTATTGCAATAAAAAATTCTGTTAAAGTAGACTACGGAAAACATTTATTTCAGTGATGCATTTATCAAGAGTAATAAAGACTTGCTTCAAAAGAGTCTCAGCCTTGCGCTTAATTAGACGCCGCCATGTTATGATGTAATCAGTCTGCAGACTTCTTGTCAACAGATGGTATTTGATTTGTTAGTATTCTGTCAAAGAGATAGCAAAAATGGGTCTAAAGAAATAGTATGAGTGGTGAATAGCGTTTCTGTATGCCTTAACATGTCATTTAGTTCGTTTTATTCATTTAAAATTCATTTTTACTTTTAATACTTTTTTAAGATATTGATATATTTTGGTAGCTTCAGCACTAATTGAAGTTATTATTTGGCAGCCCTTTCTTCATGATTAAATCATAAGATATCTTCTAATAATGCTCTTTAGAACTCTTGTATTTAAAAAGAATTACCTACTTTTTCTGTAAAATAAATGTGGGTTTTTACGTTCGACAATCGTATACTTTTTTTTAATGAATGCTAGTGAAGCATTTTTCAAGAACTTAAAAGCACTTGAATTAATAGTGCTCGTTACTGCCATATGTTAACAATTTAACGTACTACTTGTAGCCCGTGAATATATTGAATAGTTTTAATATGTCATTGTAAAAAATAATAATAAAATCATGTAACAAACAAAAACGTAAATGGAAACTTTTACATTGAAGTTACTCTTGCGTTTCGTGAAGTGAAATGAAACACGGCCTTTGATAGGATTCGAACAGCCTTAGGTGAACATATAAAAAATTAAAAGTTGCATGCGCCAACCAATTGCGCCAAATTGTGAAGACATCAAAAGTGATACAAACCAGCGTTAAGAAGAGCACTGCAAGTTAAGACTGTCCCCTGTCAATGTTTCGAGCAACTTCTGTTATTAAAAAACACGTTTTGGTGTTTTAGCTTTTTGAAGTGTGTTCTGCAGATTTGTACATTAATTATTTCGTTAAGTGATGATGTAAATGTTCTTCCTCTTTTTTGTTTTTTCGTATTCAAACTTCTGAATAAGGAACGTAACATATGGAATAAGCATATAGCTTCGGAAATAGTACGGATTGATTACGTCAAATCAATCAGAGGATGAATTTCGTTGTATGACGTAGGAGATTCAATTCTCAGTATTTCATGCTATATTTCTACGTAACGGAAAACCGTAACAATCTACGGTAGAAATTTGAACTTTGAGATTTGAGTGTGATGGGTGTTACTGATCTGGAAAATTAGGGGGGGGGAGATAATGCTAATGCGTGCTTTGCTTTGAACATGGGGGAGCAGATAAAACTCTATTTTTATCGATCGTTCAAACTGTTTTTTCGGCCCAGCTTTGTAGAAGAGTAGGGTACTCCATGAAATTACTAGAAAGCATGCTTAAAACTACTGTCGTCCATAGAGACGTAGTGTCCAAAAATTTGGTTCTAAAATATAAGTACTTATAGTGTGATCTATGTCGGAAAACATGTTTATTTGTAAAATGCCTGAAACAATGAAAAACAAATACACATGAATGGATACCGGGTCAATGCACTATCCTTTAATGGGGAACCTTTGTCATTGCTGACATCTTGAAGTCGGTCATCTTGCATCTTACTCGATAATTTTAATGATTAGAGCGCCATGTGACATATCAATCTGGACTAGAAGTTTTCCAGAAATACATTGGTGAAGTCAATTTTGCCATAAATTTATTTTTGAGAGAAATAATGAGATGTGAGATTAGTATGCGTAGTTGATTGAAAAGTCTGGAAATACTCTGTTCTCCTTGAAACAGCGCAAGGAATGAAGAACCAATGCACAAGTAATGAGCATTAAGGACTACCTAGGAAGTGCTCGTTTCGTTTTCCAAATCCATAAATTTGGAAAAGATAATTTCACGGAAATTGATCGTTCCGTGTTAACGAACATTATCATACGACAGAGAACAACATCGTTCTCCGATATCCATCAATATCGGAAAAAGTGGAATTTGTTATTAATTGATATAATTCTTCTATATCAATCGATGTTGTCCGATATCGTTTAGTATTGAAAGATGGCACTTTTTGCACTTATCAATAGCTAGTTGCAGGCCAAACAACAGTACGGACAAAATGTTGATTAGCCTGAATTTATATATATTTTTTTAAATGCATGTTATCTTCGTACATAAGTCAGGCTGGGTGTTTAAAACCCCAGAAAACCTCAATAATCAGGGAATTTTTTAAATCTGAAAAACTCAGAGTATACAAGGAAACCTGTAATTTTGAGGGAAACTCAGGGAAATATATGAGGTAGACGTGTCCACAGTTGGTAAGAGCACTGTCCCGGCAAGGCAGAGGTAATGAGTTCGATTCCCACTGCTAACCGTTTTTTTTAAATGTGTTAAAATTCTCTTTTTTAAACAAATTATCTTTTTTTTTTCACTTGTGAAATATCAATACTGTACAAGATGTTTGAACTGGGTTGTGGTGGGATTTAAAAAATGCCATTGCATATTATTTATATATTCCGCTATACTAAGAACTCATGGAACTGAATATTAGGTCTATGTACTTTTCTTAGGTACATAAACAAAAATCAAGGTAACCAATAAAGTTCTGAAAGGTTTTCACTCTACAATGAGAAAGGCAACAGCATGAAGAAAAATGTAACTGAAAAGTCGTTATACACCTGCATCAGTTGCAATGACCTATCTCCAACGGTCTTGAGCACAGCGCTGATGTACGTTGATGTGACATTTCTGATTAAATGCGATTTTCTTCCTCTGAACAGTGCTTTTAGACTTATTTTAACTAACTGAAGATTGTTTATGTCGTTAGTTTACTTCCTGCTTCACGCAAAATGAACGAAACTTAATTCTGACTCACTCCTATATTCTTATTCTAATTGTGCAACCAATTTTTATCGATTTATTCTGTATTTTCTCTGTTTCTGTGAAGTGAGTCCGAAAAGGTTAAATGTAATTCAACACTTCAGGTTCAATCGGAGGTGGCACTTGAGCACCTTGGCTACGTACTTTGATGTGATACATCTTATTATGAAGAGATTTCCTTTCTCTGAACTGTCGTTTGAGATTTATGGCACCCAAACTGAAAATGATCACTTCCGGTTAAATTCAAGATGGACGAAACTTCGTATTCTGCCTAATGTTTATGTCCTTGTTATCGCTGTACGGACAGTTTTTCAATTTATTTCGTATTTTCTCTGTTTCTGTGAAGTTAGTCCGAAAATGTTAACAGTAATTCAACACTTGCGGTTCAATAGGAGGTGGCACTTGAGCACCTTGGCTACGTACTTTGACGTGATACATCTTATTATGAAGAGATTTCCTTTCTCTGAACTGTCGTTTGAGATTTATGGCACCCAAACTGAAAATGATTAACGTCGTTTGTCCACTTCCGGTTAAATTCGAGATGGACGAAACTTTGTATTCTGCCTTAAGTGTATGCCCTTGTTATCGCTGTGTGGCCAATTTTTCGATTCATTTTGTATTTTCTCTGTTTCATTATTTTGCAGGTTTGCATAATAACTGACTAGTTCTATGATATGTTGTTTATTATTAATCTGGTGATTAAGATGAAATTGATTTCCAGAAGAAAGAACTAAATATCTTCTTAAATTGTAACGGGTCGGGAGAAGCCGGTTTTGCCGCGAAAGTATTTCCGTGTGCCGAACAAAAACGAGACCTTTCTAGTTCTTTCGATTAATGGAAACGAATTAAAGAAAAGCTCTGTCGGAAGACCCTGAACCAATAGGTTGTTGCACTTGAAAGCAAAAGGGGACTGTCCGAATAGGCGGGAGCAAGCTAAAACGAAATAACGTAAAAATGTGTGTCCAGAAGTCTCGAGAGGAGTTTATTTTTATTTTTTTCGGAGGAAGGAAGATGGAGAAGCAGAGTGGTGACGCGATGTAGCCATACGCTGGAAGCGGCAGTTTCAAGCACCGGACAAGGCTGTCAGCCAGGAGGAGATGATCCCTGTTCAGCCCAATATCTCCAGATTATGCAAGTAAGTTTCGTCAATCGTGGATCGTTCGTGTTACGCGAAATTAAAGTTGTTGTTGTTGGTACCAGAATGGTGGCCAAATATTCTTAAAGTAATTTCCTTAGTGATTATCCTGCAACCCGCTAAACTTTCCGAAAGAGCTGAAATCTTCATATATTCTCCTCTATTTCCAGCAAAGTCTTTATTAACCTAATAGTATCGCCTCCGTATCTCATCTTTTTCAACCTCATTAGTAATTTCGAGTCCGAGAATAGTTCATAAATCTATTTAGAGCAAGAGAAAGATAAAGATAAAAATCTTTACGTTTTAATAATATGGTTATTTTTACTTAGCCAGAATTTTCTATCATCAGATGCTATTCTTAAAGCTTTGTTCGCACCGAGAGCTTGAGTAGTGCAAATGGGCAATAACGTAATATCTTCGAAAAACAGGAAATGAAATATCAATTGCATAATAATTTTTGGTTCAAAGAAGCGTAACTTTTAAAAGTAGGGTTTTGCTGAAAGCTTCAAGAGAATCTCGGAGGGCCTGTAAACAATGGAATCGGCGTTTTGGGGAATGATTCCCGAACATTATAACTCTTTTCTAAGTAATTATCGCGCACTTGTGTTTGAAAGCGAGAGTAACCGTCGTGGTTCGGCGCAGCTCGAATCAGTCTATTTTCAGGCAGCCTCAGTGAGCCGTTTAAAAGGACGGATATAATTAAGGTATTGTTTTACAGTTAATCCCTTTTTCTGAGACAACAGACCTATTACTAAAGTTGTCCTCGCTTCTAGAATAATTTCTGTCATTTTTGAGTGCTATTTTTATTAAATGTCCGTAGATAAAGTTATCCCATTGTTATACCGTTTCCATGTTATGCTTTAACTGTCATATTGCGAGTGGCCGTGAATGATTGGCTCCGAGCGTTTTCTGAATAGCTATTAGTAAATCAAAGATTACTTCTAGTAGTCCTGCATGCTTGGCATGAATGGATTGCCAGTTTGTTTGTCAATGAATTCCTGATTCGTGGAAATAAGTGCTTAAGGCCTTGAAATCGTAATATTTTGCGCTAGGAGCTTTTCAGTATTTCTATTTAAAAAAGTTCAGATTAGGGGAAGTAAATACGCCGACTCAGTCCCGCGCTTTTGCCGGATAAATGGTTCATATTTGTTAATGGCGGTATTGTCTCCCTGTAAAGTCAGTCGAATAAGACACTTATTCTAAACGCTATCTAAGCATCCACCGAAAAGGAGATTCTTTCCTCTAATTTAAACAATACTTTACCATTGGGAAGTTTTCCTGGCAAACGAATAAATCACCAACAGTATAAATTATCTCCCGATACAAGAACAAATATCCCGACAACAAAACATTATAAATAAAGCGTATTTTTTTAATTTTAACTATTATGTATCATATTCAGAGTGTGTGGGAATTGATAGAAATTCATTTATTAAGGATATCACATTACCTAGTAAAATAAATTAGTATTAGACCAAAATGTCATTTCCTTGTGTCATTTCTCACGAAACTTTAATTGTTCCACCTCTCTCATAGAGTTATATATTTATTTCTTAATTCTAACAGAATCTTGAATCGGCACTTCTACCGCACACTTAGATTCGTAAATGCTTCTGAGATATCTGTCCGTCTTATAAGAACCTACTGGTCGTTAGGAAATATTTTGCTTTTATTATATAATTAAGTTTATAGGTCTCAGTCATCTTAATTGCCTGGAATATTCCGACTGACGACCATGTTATTAGATTTAATGATATATCCGGAAAATTTTCGTCTTAATAACCTCTTTCTAGTGCGGAAAAAGATTAAGGCGGCGTAACAATTACATATATATCCTTGTAATTTGATTTTTATTTATGGCATTTAGGCATCTAAGGCTGAAGCAGGGGTAGTGGAGTGGAAAGGATTCGGGAAGGTGTAGGCCAGGACCTATGTTGAAGATGCCATCCCGGCATTTGTCTGGTGTGAGTGAGGGAAATCTTTGGAAAAACCTGTGAGTATGGTAGACCGCTGGGATCGAACCCTCGAGCTCTCGAATGCTACGCCAACGCTCTACTACTAAGCTACGCTGGCTCGGTATATATCCTTCTGTAACATACACTGTCAAAAATGCCTCAGTCACTAATTTGTTATGTGTGTGACAAATCGCTTCAAACACGGTTTAGTTTGAAACGACATTTTACTCATGCTTATCTTACAAGCAAACATACTGATGGGTCAGAAAAAACTTATAATTTTTTTATTCCATTTTAATTGGAATGTGAAAGTATGTGCACATGCAAAATTTGACTACTCGAGGGCGATTGGTTTGGAAGATATCAGTGATACAAAAGTCAGATTTCGCCTGTGAAGACAACAAAAATTGCGGAAATACAGCTGCCATTTTAAATTACTGAAAGAAATGGAAAGCAAATATACTGTAATTGGTACTGGGTGACAGACACTACCTGTTGGAGGGTATGTTCATGATGGCCACCATCTTGAAGTCCGCCATATTGAATATCGGTTGATTTTTTTAAATGGAAAGGGGGTCGTGTAATATGTCATTCTGGGCTAGAATTTTACGAGAAATAAGTTTCTGAAGTCTGTTTTATCATAAAGTGATTCCCGGTTGAGTTGATGGGATGTGGTTCTCGAATGGAGTAATGGATTAAATATCTTGGAAACACGTCTTGCTATTTCAATGGTTAAAAAATGAAAACTTAAGTTTTCATCTTCCTAAATACCCCATATCAGCATCTTTGCAAATCTTACTCTTGTCAATACCATTCATTTTTTCTGTAGTAATCCATTTTATCAATATTATTTTCATCCAGAACCACATCAGAACGTTTGCCAAAGACCAGACCAAAGATTAGAGCGAAAACACTCAACGAATATTTCAAACATATACTAATAATAATTTGCTAAATCATACTACAATCTATTTTTAAAATACAGATCAATTCGTTTTTAAAAAAGACATTCAAATATCGTACGAGTGGACTGTGGAAATATAGCATAGCTAATTCAGAAAATATTCTCAAAATGTTTTTAAAAAGAGATACAACCACGACGGAAACTTCTGAAACGTAAATTTAAAAATATTTTCCTGCTGGACAATCTAGGTGGGCATTTAAGATAATTTGTATATAAAAAGTGTAAGATAGAAGTCATGTTTTTTACAGTAACATGAAATCGTCATTCGCTCTTGAATTTGGGTTTACGTTTGTGTACCAGATCTCCAATTTCGATTCGTCTGGAGCATATGGACAGTATAAGTTGTATCTTACTGTCGTAGTCAGTTTTGGTAATTCATTTTATTTATTTATTTATTTATTATTTTTCTTTGGACAAGGCAATCGTTATTACTTGATGAGAAAAACACGGTATGAAAAGTGTATTTTTTAGTTGTTTAAGTTGCGAACGAACTTTGTATGGACGTAGTATTCTATTTAATCAATGTCCAAAGAGAGAGAGAAGAATTTCACCAACATACAGAATACCGTATTTGACTCCCTGGCTGGACCGTACAAATCGAGCGCTGTATAGACAATCGGGTACTGTGGTATGGTAGCAAACGCCAGCACGTGGTGAGTTACAATAGATGCGCTGAATCAGAAAAGCAGGTTTCAGTACATAAGAAAGCATTTCGCTATTCTGACATTGAGAGCGTGGAAAATCAGTGTCTGTTGGAAGACTATGAATGCGTTAAAGGTTTCGTTAATACTCGTAGCAAATGCAAGAAAGAGGGTTACGAAGCGTCTACTGTTTCTAAAGCAGAAAGAGAAGTAGCTGAGGAAATGTACGAGATTTTCAAACGTTATACGTCAGAAACTGTAGAAAGAGACAACTTTAGATATTGACCACACTGAACAACCGCAAGATATTGATTTGTCTAGTGATTCAGAGGATAAATTCCCAGATACAAAGTTTTCTTCTGATGAAGAGTTTAGTGATTCACCAGACTCGTATGTCCCATCTCCGAAAAAAAAACTAGAGGCATAGCTTTTGAAGAAAATGTGAAAATCGTGAATTATTGGCTGCTTCCAGGAACACCAAAACACCACAAATAGAAATATCGCCATAGATCATGGAACTCGATGAAACATAGTTTTACATGGTTAACAAGTGAACGACACTTGTACAAAATGAAGGCCTCTGTTGAACGTGAAAAAGCATTCAGGGACAAGGTGGAGGAAGTGAATAAGTGCACATTTGAACACTTCCACCAGCGACGATTAGTGAATCATATAGTGAAGGACAGTGATTTGCAAAAAATTACAACAAAGAAATGTGAGTTACAAGTAGGTGAAAATATGTTCAAAGCAAGTTTGTGTTGGCTGCATCGTTTTAAAAAAAAAACTATAACACAGTGAGCCGTAAAATTACAGCGTTTGTGACAAACCGACAAATTCGAGGTATAAGTTCATCATGATCAGGTAATTCAGGATTTTAAACATGAATGTCAATTAATCATGAACAATTTTGGTGATAATCAAATATACAACGCGGATCAATGTGGTTTCAACAAAGACATGCCAATGGGAAGAACATTGGAAGTTAAAGTACATTTGGAATACAGGCTGCCGTACAATCGAAGAGTGCAACCACACATTCGTACACTATCATGCCCATAGTGTCTAAATCAGGTAAACTAATGCCAAAATTATTTGTAATTCTTTATGAACCCACTAGCATAAGTAATAAGGTTGAAGAGAAGATGTTCAAGCCTGAAAATTTAGTTCTTAAATGGAATTTGTCTGGAAAGATGAAAAAAATGTTATTCTCTTCATTCTTAAGAGAAGCTTTCCTTCCATACTCAAGTGCACGAAATCTGCTTCTTCTAGACTCCTATGATGTCCATAACGACACAGAAAACATTAGAGAAATTCTTGAAGCACAACATAACGACCCTGCCAAACTGACGATAAATATAATACCAGCAAATACAACATATGAACTTCAGCCTCTCGATAAATATTTTTTCCGCATGTATAAATATATGATACGTGAGTTATCGCGTGACATTGATTTCCACCAGTCGGCTGGCACCTTGTAGCAGCGAGATAACATTCTGAAATTACAGTCGTTGGCATTTCAACAGTTCCTTTCTTCACGATTTGAGCGCGCACATCAGTATGGATGAGTTTTGGCTGAATTAACTGCAAGAAATGAAGACCATTTTGAGAACACAACTGATTACTGCTTCAAGAATTTGAACGGACATTGTTATAAGTGTGAACAGCAGTTATTTGCTGTGCATGGTGTACAGAGAAGGTGTCCTTTGCACACTTTTTTATGGACTATCATTACTGCAGTGTGTATGTTCCAGACTAATTGTCATTGGTGATGATTGTACAGAAAGCATAAACGTAATGTCAAGAAAAGTTTTCTTAATGACAACAAATATTACTTCTGTATTTCCTTTATTTATACCATACTAGGTCTTATGTCCTTCCGTTTATGTGAGTATAAAAATGTGTGGTGGACAATAGTGATCCTGTGCGAATTTGAGAACCATTTGGTAGTTATATCACGAGATATCGGCATGTAGTGTACAACTTGGGACCCGATGTAGCCTATGGTCTACCCCACTCAAACGATGAATCCATGCAAAATTTGATACACATACGTTAGTAGATGTGCAGCACTTGACCCGGTTTTCTTAAAAATTGCACCTTTTCCCCAGGTCCCCTCATAGCCAGGAGTCAATTTTCCAGGGCTGTACGATACCTGGTGTCATGAGTTTTGGAACTAGATTTGGGTACTTTTATTCTCTTTTATGACACTTATTTTTAATTGTAAAAAAGTAGTAGTATTTTTTTGTAAAAGAGTATGACCCTATTTTTCAACCCCTATTTAAGATGGCATAAAAGGCAATGAATATATTTTTTAACGTCACCCCCCCCCCACCAATTAAGATAGGAGTAATTACACTACGCTACGCCCTCAAACACTATGAAAGGCTACGACCCCCTATTTAACATTACACCCCAACATAGTGCACAAGGCTACGACCCCTATTTAACATAGCAGAGATTACACAGGAATACCTTACGGCACCTTTTCCAACCCCTAATTAACGTGGTATCAGAGGCAATGAACATATTTTTCACCCCCTATTTAATATTCAATTTAATTCATATTATAAAAGAGTACGGGGTCATTTAACAACCTAATCCCCTAAATAGACTTGGGGTTGTTGTGAATTTAATTAGAATTTAATCTATTACATAAAAGACTATGAGCCATATTGTTGAACTCTGAAGGCCTACAGAACATGTAATAGGTGGTTATAGCAGACTATTTTCCCCAGTAGCCGTGGTGTATTTGCTAAAGACTACGACGAGCCATGGTATAGGGGAGCCAATTGGTTCCTGATTGCCAAATTTTCGTCGGATTATCACCAAACTCTGGATTTTGATAGATTATGATTGAAAAAACGACAAGGCTACAATCTATCCCCTATTTAACATAGCAGAGATTGCATAAAAGGCTACGAAGCGATAGTCCAACCCCTATTTAACACAGCAGCAATATATTCTAGTTACGCTATTTAACCCCCCAAATGAACCCTTTCTACCCCTATTTAACATAGCAGAAATAACCTAACCCCCACATTTTATAAAACGCTACGACCCCTATTTTAACATAGCAGCGATTACATAGGCAACGGGTATACAAGCACAACACAGAGGCTACGGGGCATCCCTTATTTATTAAAGGCTACGGGCACTTTTTTCCAACCTCTATTTAACATAGCAGAGATTATAATGAAATTTGAAGTCAGTTTCTATAACACACTCTATAACCTATGCAAAGGTAAATATATCTCGTAAACGGCTAGACATATTGAAATTCTGCTTTCATATTTGGTATGTGTGAATTAAGTACTATTTGTGAAAAAAGTGGTCACCTCGAGGTCAAAGGTCAAATATTGAACCGTGTATATCTCG
>JAGDQP010023082.1:0-19719 GCA_022664845.1 Lepisma saccharinum | reverse complement strand
TATTATATGCTATTAAATGATTTATTAAATATATTGAATTTATTGCACTAGTCTTATTTCAAATAACTATCTCTGAATGCATATTAAAAATTACGAAATTACCGTTGCTAAATTTGTACACGAAAAAATGTTTAGAGTTTAGATTTAAAATCTTTAGATGATCAAAACAAAATTTCTGAACCTAAACAATAGTTGTACCTTGGGTTGGGACAGTTTGAGATACATGAATTTTACCTGCGTTTTAAAAGTCATTTTGCCCAGATACTCATCCACAAAACGAATCTGGAGTTCCAGGGTACTTGTTAAGTGTTGGAAAGGCATTTGAATTGTTGTGTAAAGATTGTGTTTTAAAGCAAATACATACATCTTTATACTTATTACACTATCAGATCTAATTTTCATGAATGCTTGCGTTGCTTGTGATTTGGGTGAATAGCCAATTGAAACAAGCGTTACACTTAGAACACGCAATAAAACACGTGTTTCAATTCGCTATTTAGCCAAATCGCAAGCAACGCAAGTTTTTATGAAAATCAGCCCTCAGTGTCAATTAACAAGTTTAAATCCGTTTTCACTGAATATATATTCTCTTCTTAGTGTGCTCTTGATTAGATATTTTGATAACATCAATATTTGTTTTGTATATGTTTAATTAAAATAGATAGATTAGAGTTATTTAGTTGACACTAAGGACTGATTTTCATGATAGCTTGCGTTGCTTGCAATTTGGGTCAGTAGCCAATTGAAATACGTGTTACACGTAGAACACGTAATAGGGGGTCTTAAAACATGCGTTTCAATTGGCTACTCACCCTAATCACAAGCAACTCAAACTCTCATGGAAATCAGAACTAATAGTATACTGGGTAATAGATGTATGTATTTAGCAATACTTAACTAGCAGCCTAGAGCTCTAGATTCGTTTTGTGGATGAGGATTTGGGGTAGGCTGATCCTATTTCTTCGAGACAAAAACGGGACAAGGGTGTCTTGGAGAACATTTTAGTTCATAAATTTTCTTTATCAGTGTTAATAAATAGTCGTGTTAGCGTAGGTTTCGTTGCGTTGCGACTCTCATCCGGGCCTTTGCTTCCATTCGGCGCTCTTTCTCGGTAGCTGGAAAGGAAGACCATACAAAGAACAAGCAAATTGACAAAAGGGATGCCGTTAGTTGTAGCAGCTGCTGAGGTCATCATACTCTGGTATACCTAATATTTCCAGCTCTCTGAGCCCTCTTGATAGACTTACGCTTCCCAAAATTAATAACATAGGTTTGCTGCAAAATGTACAATACTACAACATTTCAAAAATACAGAAATGCAAAATAAATATACACAATTCTTATATCCTTAGTACATTAATGGATAGAAATAGAGAGACAGAGAAAGCAGTACTGCTGGCCAGCTTGAATAGAAAAGGAGAAGAAAGAATTAATTAGTCACAATAAAATTAACATACAACATATCAATACATCATCATATAAATTTAAATATTGGTACGTAAATAGCAGTGAGATACCAAATCCTCATATGCAAATGTTCAGTTGGTCAATTCTTATTAGTATAGACACAAGTCTCTGCTCAAAGTCGTTTCAGCAAAAACTTTGGTCATGACGCACAGGATGATACGCAAGCAACAAGAGGTTCAGGTGCAGTAATTCCCTATTATCACAGTAAAGCATCACTATGAACGAACTGAGGCATTCTTATGTGTCTGGCTTCGTAGATGTTTTTCGGAAGCCGCCTCTGCATCCATGACTAAGAGCTCCTTTCCTTGGAAGCTTGCGATTAGAGTGAGTAACCAATTGAAGCTCGTGTTTTATTACGTAGAACGTAGAACACACAATAAAAAGCGTGTTTCAATTAGCTACTCACCCAAATCGCAAACAATGCAAGCTTTCATGAGAATCAGTCCTTTTTATGTTTCTTGCGATTTGGGTTAGTAGCCAATTGAGACACGTGTTACACCACGTAATACAACTACACTACGAAACATCACGTGTTTCAATTGGCTATTCACCCAAATCGCAAGCAACGCAAGCTTTCATGAAAATGTGCCCTACCCGAAAAATTAGCATTACTACGTTGACATAGCATTCTTGGTCCATCGCTACACAGCTTGTCCTTGTCCAGTTTTATGAGTTTTGATTCTTTCTGGAGATAATCATTAAAACTGCATTTTCGCTCCTTTGGCGTTGCAACGATAGAGTTAACTTTTAAAGAAGTAAAACTTGAATCTTTAAATTAAGTTAAAATTTACACCACCAGCGTTGAATAACAAAGCGACTGATGAACACAAAGGCAAAACAAAAAATACAGCAAGCAGCGAAACTTTTTTTTTTTAATTTTCAGCGCTAAAAGTTACTTGAGATATTGAAAAAAATGAATTATAAATATTATGTGAATGTTATATCGCATATGTCAATTAATATATTCTACTATTTAAAAAAATAAAGTCAATGTGGCAATATTAAAGAATATTTTAGTTTTTATCAAAACGGGACAAAATTGACATTTTTATCAAAACAATGAGACGGCCGGGAAATGCGAAAGAAACGGTACAGTTCCGTTCAAAACAGTACGTATGGTATTGGTCACCCTAGTAAAACACTATTCGGAGCAAATCAGTGGGTGAGCTGCTGGGTGAAATTTCCATTTCCTGCCGAAGAAATACGAGTTTTATATGAATCCTAGTATATGAATGCTCGTATAGTGTATATGAATGGTAGTGTTAAAAAATGTTGGGAATTACCACGCCTAAGTTTGGCCAAACGTTCAGAGTCGTTCTTTGGGACCCCCCAGATAAAGTTTAGAAGGGTGGCGAAAGTAAGCCACCGAAAACTTCCATGCAGCACACCTGAAAACAAGATGGCGTACAAAATACCGGAATTCAGCATAACTCGGCTTACATGCCAGCTAGGAATGAAATTTCAATGGTGATACGCATGTTATCATGCGTAAAACACTCTTGAAATAGAATCAACACGAAATGCGTAGCATACATACCAGTAATCAAGATGGCATTTGTAATTGTAAGTAAAAGACATATGTTCTGTCCCCACCACACATTATTTTAATGAAACTTACATTTTGTCAATACACTTTGTCAAGTATTTCTGCCGTACTGGAAACTCTGAGGAAAGTGTTACTTTCAATATTCATGGCTTATAGTATTAATAACTATAGGCCTATTTCTCTAACACCGGTTCTTAGTAGAGTGCTTGGGAAGGTGGTTGACAGTCAATTAGGAGAACACATAACATGTAACAATCTTGTAACCAAGAAAGAGTATGGCTTTCGCAGAGACCACTCCACTGAACTATTGCTACTAGTATTAATCACGAAGTGGAGAAACATACTTGACGTTAAAGGTAAAAACTACATTGCTTAATTTCTTTAGATATCAACAAAGCATTTGATACTGTACAACCTCATTTATTGTTGAACAAATTATATGGCTAGTTCAATCTATCCAATAAAACCTGTAAGTTGTTCCGAAGCTACCTACGTAATAGAGTAATAAGTACGAAACTTGCTAATACTATATCTAAATGTTCCGATATAAAAATTGGGGTACCACAGGGATGAATCCTTGGTCCTAAACTATTCAACTTATTCATTAATGATCTTGCGCTATCTGTGAAAAAATATGGAGGTTTACTTGTATGCTGAGGATTGTCTCTTATTTTGCTGCTCTAATTCTTTAGATCAATTAACTCACACTATTCAAACTAACATTCCGTGAGTGCTGAACTGGTACAACACAAATAATATGAAAGTTAACACAGTGCCAGCAAAAACTCCCGTTGTTGAACGAGCTGATAAAAACCATTGAACACGAACATCACCATGGACAATTGGTTCTCTAGACTCTCAATACTCAGAGAACCTCTCCAGAACAACCTCGCAGTAATTGAAACAGTGAAGATAAATAAATCAGGACTTCCAAATAAATTTACTGATAAAAAATTTCAGAATCGGCAAGCAGGATCTTCAATGTTTCCGTTTGACAAAGGCCTGACAACAGTCTAATACAAAGCAAACTGGAAGAAGATGGTGTGCTTATTGAGCATAATGAATGATGACGCCACGCTGAATGATGGCACAGCAAAGCCGGAGATGATAATGGCATATAATGTTACAAAGGGTACTGTTGACAGCATGAACCAAACCTGTTAACACATAAACTGTGGTCGTAAAACAAAAACATGACCACTCTGTTTCTTTTATAACGTGATGAACTTCTCTCTGGTGAATGGGTGTGTAATTTATCTTCACAATAATTTCAGGATAAATGGAGTGAATTCCAAACGAATGCCAAAGCAAGACTTTTGCATAGACCTACAGAAACAATTTACAAGATCGTGGCAAGAGGCAAGACTAAGGGAAAGAACACTGAGTCGAGACTTAAGGATGACAGATGAAAAAGTCGTGGGAGACTACAGGAGGCACCACCAACACGTAACCAAAGAGGAGCAACAAAATACTATGCTTTTTGTGATGTAAAGAAAAAGAGGATGACTACCACTCGCTATGTGGAGAGGAGGCGATATGTGGAGAGTACCAGAAGACGATTTGTCCCGACTGCACCCAAATGCGGGAGTGCAACTTTGCCACTCTCGTATTGGCTATACTTTCTTCTTCTTCAAACTTATACGCAAAGAGTAAATTTTAATTGAAAAATATTTGTACAGAAGCTCTGAAATATATAAGCTTTTAACTCCACTTGTATACTCGTATTATTCCTTTAGTTAAATAACATTATTTGCGTAATGGCAGCAAGTAGATTGTTTTAAAATAACAAATAAAATGTATCTAAAACAATATAATAATAAATGGGCATTACAATACCATGATTTACCCTTCGTTATAGACTATAACTTACATGCCGAGAACCCTACTTTTCTAGGGTTAAAAACAAACGAACGAAGTAAATCTATAATGAATAAAAGAATGGAAGGAAATGGGTCAGTTATATAAATGGTAATCTATACCAAAAACCAGCTCGTAATATTTGTGTTCATCTACCGCCATCTGTTATTCAGCTGCGGAAAGACTGTCAAAGTTCTCGGTAGATGTCACTGGACTACAGGTTTATTTAAATGCACACTTTAGCGAAGTGTAGAATGAGTGTAATTTAATGGTCACACGCAAAAACGTACTAAATGCATTTTCTACAGTAGTACTAAATAAATTTAGAGTCACAGTTGCAAGGAATGATCGATGTCCGGCTTGTTTCTACAACAATTGAGACCTCAGGACCTTAGGCTAATAAAAGCTACTGATTTGTGAGATTTTGAATAAAAGAAACTATAATCCTTAACAATATAACTGGCTTGATGTTACTCAGGATCGAATCCTATGGAGATGATTTGTTACTGCGGCGATGAACTTGCGAGTTCCGTAAGCTATAGAGTAAATAAGTATTATTCTTAACAACAATACGACACAAGCCAACGTATTTAAGAATTGACTTACAAGGGACACTATCGAGAAGTGCGCTCCGAAAGCAGAACATTTTGTAACCATTGGAAATAGATCTCAACGCTATACGACATACGTAAAAAAAACTGACTGAGAAATTTAAGGTTCTTTTGAAAAATCCAAATTTGAATTTTGTTGTTTGGAGCACAGAAACCGGATTCGACAGTCAAACTTCGGAAATGAATTCTTCACACCAAAACAGAAAAAAAAGTACATTTGACATTTGTCGAATTTCAGTTCGTTGTCGTCGAGATACACGGGTACCAATTTGGAACCGAAAATCGACTTTTTTTGTTACGTACAATGTTAAATAAAAATAATATTTCGCTGTAAGCCATAAAGTATGCATTAAAGTATTTTTTAGCATTTGATAGTTGATTTAAATTAATATAGAGCATATAATTAGTTAAAATGTGATATCATCAGTTTTCCAGTGTTGCGAACCTGACATTTTTAATGGCACTGCGACGGTTTATTGAATATTTATTATTTCCCAGTATACAACATTGTGAAGCATATACGATAGCATTTCAAACTGGAAATATTGTATCAGGTCAAACATGGAAAATCAACATATGCAATGTGAAATTTGGTATAATATATATTCACAGTTTGCAACACTGAGTTCCGTGCTTCACACAAAGTTTATCATGACTAGGAGCATACAATAAAGCTATTTTCAGTTATTTAGAGAAAATGAACTTGATATCCCGTTGGGAATATTGGAAGCCTAATACAATCTCTCCATTTTGAAATGCTATCTTACGTGCCTCACAATGTGTACCATCACTGGGGGAATAACAAATATTCGTTGTAGTGTCATTAAAAATATACCAGGTTTGCAACACTGGAAAACTGATGACATCACATTTTAACTCGTTGTGTTGATATAAGGGAGGCGGCTAGGTGGGGCGAGGACCGCAGGGCTCAGAAATTTCGCTCTCTTTTTATTTATACGCGATCCACTCTAGTTTACGTTAACAATAACAGATGGTTATGGCGTCGATTCTCAAGGCGACCTTTTCAGCTCCGAACGATTCGTATTTTTTTTTATCCAATGGAGGACAACGCGGCTAAAATTGGTAGACAACTATGGCTAGCTTTCACTTAAAATCCGATAAAGAAACACTGACGAACAGAAGAATATCTTAAAATCAGAAGCGCCGGAATTTGGGGGCTGAGACCTCCTGTGCCCCACCAATATTTTCTTTCAGGGGGCGAAGCCCCCTCAATATTTCACTTATATTTTCAATGTTCTTATTTCTACAAATTGTTCTTCTTGCCTAGATTTTGAAAACTCGATTTCTTTTTTTTAAAGAACATAAAAGAACTTTTCCTACAGTTATTACAGATTAAGTATTTCTCTTCCTGTCGCATAAAGACGTTTTTCTGTCTTGTACCGTGTGGCGCTGACGACTGTTGTTGCCAGTAGGCATTCTGTTGAGGTGTACTTTGCTTTATGATGCTCGATGTTATGGAGTAGAGCGTAGTCGTAGGTGTGGGGTCAGTGGACCTTGCCGCTTCCTGCCCTATCCTCAGAAAAAACTGCAGGACGCACTGATATCACCCCGAAATACCATAATTGCAGAAAATCTTTTTTATCCTTCTGAGAAAAACAAGGGAATAGCCCTCACTACATTGCCAGTTTGTCATTCATTGTTTTTTTTTTGTCCATTGAGGATCGTGTTTGGAAAGTCGTATACGAGCGAAGCCTGTAAAATTATCGAGAATGTGGTCAATTTCGTTGACCCAGAGAAAGAGGCTACATCAGGTTGATCCCTCTCTTTCTCTCTCTCTCTCTCTCTCTCTCTCTCTCTCTCTCTGTACCCCGTGTGTTTAGATAGTACATTCAACTGCAGTGTTTTTTTTTGTTTTTTGTTTTTTTTTTGCAAAGCACCGAATTCGTGTTTGGACAATTTTTCTTTTTCGAGATTCGAAATGTTAAAAAAATTCTTGGCAAACTGATTTGAATTATTAAAATTTTGAAAGTAGTTTCTATTCGCCTGTCAGCAATTCATGCTAGTGAGTTTGATCCTCAAGGAGAAGGAAACGAATTGCCTAAATTTGTTTTGTGAACATCTGTAAAATCTTAAATTGAAACTTGCGACTAAAAGTTTCCCCACCTTTCCTCTAAAAAAAGAAAAGAAAAAGACCACGACTGCGTGCGAATGTTCAACATTAATTTGTGTAACATAAAGTCTTTCATAATAATATTCTTTCGTTGAATAGTTATTCGAGTGGCCGTAGCTGAGTTAGTAGAGCGTTGACTTCGCACTCGAAAGGTCTTGGGATCGATCCCTGCGGTCGGCCGTCCTAACAAGTATTTCCTCAGTCATCCCAGGCAAATGGCGATATGGTAACTTAAAAGTATGCCCTGGCCTACTTCCTTGCACAACCGTACCTGGCATGAGCTACATTTGTCAAAAGTCCTAAAACTAAAATTGAAATTTCTCACTGTCAAAGGTCATTTATTCATACATATAATTGCGCCTAATAAACTACCAAGAGTCTAGGAAAAGGTTGTCCAAAGCAACTCATATACAGTATGTAAGGTATATTGCTGTGTATCGAGTGTAGCTTATGTGCTCGTGGTGTTCTGCTAAAAGGGTCTCTTTTCTTGAGATATGGACATAATTTTGCTCAGAATAATGTGATAAACGTAATTAAATAGGACTATATCGTGTTCCGATTAATAAGTTAACGGTGTGTTAAAATTTCTTATCGCCGGGCTAATTGATTTTTTACATTGTTTATACTTCCTCCTGAGAAATCAATTTTGCTGGTAAGTTGTTTTTTTCCCTGCAAAATACTATAAAATTGTATAACTTACTAACTCTATGGCTTATGGAACTCGCAAGTTCATCGCCGCAGAAAAACCGTTCGCCACTGGATTCTATCCTGGGCAATATCAAGCCAGTTTTCATCATGAACACCTACTTGTCGAAGATCTCTTCTAATATTGTCCTCCCAACGACGTCTCGATCTTCCCAATGGCCTCCTTTCATCCGGCCTTCCAACCAGGATGGAATGTAATCTTCGTTTTCCCCCTTCCGAGCTACATGGCCTACCAACTTAGTCGTCGCGATTTCATTATTTTTACAACCTCTGCTGAATCGTACAGTCCGTGGAGTTCGTCATTATGCTGTCTCCTCCACTATCCGGTCATCTAGTCCCGTTTCGGCCCGTATATCTTTCTCAAAATCTTATTTTCAAACACACGTAATTTAGGTTCATCTGCTAGGGTCGTACTCCAACTTTCGCAACCGTAAAGTATTACCAGCAAAATAACCGTTCTGTATATTTTTAATTTCCTTGATATTAATCGCGATGTTAGAAGTTTTTGGACTGAATAGAAACATGCGTTCCCCGATACTAAGCGACTTTTTATTTCTTCCTTGCCTCATTTTTGCTTGTTACGTATGCTCCCAAGTATTTAAATTTGTTTACTCTCTCTATGACCATATCCCTAATTCTTATGTTTTTATTTCTTTCATTCCCTGTGTTTCGGCTTGTTATCATGTATTTTGATTTATCTATGTTTACCTGTAGACCTATCTCATCGCACGCTTCTACTAAGATATCGGTGTTGTTCTGTAGTGCATCTATATCGTCCCCTATTAAATCTACATCATCCGCGTATACAAACAGTTGATTCAAACCATTCAATGATAGTCCCTTTTTGTCCCCTTTAATTTTTTAAAATCGCATATTCTAACGCAAAGTTAAACAGTAGTGGGGACAAGGCATCGCCTTGTTTCAATCCATTGCGAATCTTGAAACTATCAGACATATTATTACCTATCCGTCCCCTGCTTGTTGAGTCATTGAGACACATCTTCACAAGTTGAACTATTTTTTTCGGAATTCCAAATCGTATCAAGATACTGTATAACTTTTCCCTTTTGATAGAATCATATGCTTTCTTAAAATCAATGAATAGCTGATGAACCGTCTCATTGTATTCCCATTTCTTCTCCCAAATTTGTCTCAAGGCAAAAATCTGGTCCAACGTGGATCTATTTCTTCTAAACCCACATTGGTGATCTCCAATTATTTCATCTACGTATACACTTAGGCGTATTAACAGAATATTACTTAATACCTTGTAACAGGTTGGAAGAAACGAGATTCCGCGGTAATTATTACAGTCCGATTTATCACCTTGTTTGTAAATCGGAATTATTATTGAGGTTTTCCATTCCTTTGGGAGCTCCTCCTTTCTCCATATAGCACTGATCAATTTATTTAGTTCCTTGATCAGTGCCGTTCCTCCTGCTTTTATTAATTCGGCTGGAATATTGTCTATTCCTGGTGATTTGAAGTCTTTCAATTTCTGTACTGACATCTCGATCTCGATCTTGCTAGGTTCGGGAATCCACGGTTCTGCGGAATGGATTTCAAATTTCTCTGTTTCTTCCCCGTTGTGTACATTAAGAAGTTTGTTGAAATAACTTTTCCACACATCGACAATTTTAGTCGAATCCGTCTGAAGATCTCGACGGTCATTTCTAATCATCCCTAGCTTCGGCTGGTAACCTTTTCTTAACGAGTTTACTTCATTGTATAGATCTCGTGTGTTGTCTTGCCTTTCCTCTATCGCCTGAATCTTCTGCGTCAGATATTCTCGCTTTTTGTTTCTGAACTCGGGTGCGGCGTTTCGTTTCGCGTGACTGTAGTGGTTGGTGTATGCTTCACTTTTATTTATTATTTAGCCATCGTTTTCGTTCCTCATGAAGCTTAAGGCATTCTTCATCAAACCAAGGTTTGTTTTTCTGTTGTTTATTTTCACCTACGCGTTGCTTCGCTGCGCTCTTAATTGTTTCACGAATTGCCTCCCACATCTTACATACATCAATTTCATTATTAATATCATCATTATTATTACTCGAGTCGGCTAGGATTTCGAACCTATTTGAGAGTTCGAGTTGGTAATCTGCTTTTATGCTCAGATTATTTAATCGTTTAACTTCGAATGTCAGTTGATTTAACCCCTTGCTTTCTCTGTTCGCGATACATAACTTTTTCCTTACCTTTGTGATCACTAACTGATGGCCGGTGTCACCTTCCGCTCCTCTGTACGACCTGTACGACGTTTTACAACTTTTCAGACTCTTCTGTAAATTGGATTCAAAGTTATTTAACTGGCCGCTCGCAGTATGTATCTGTTTCTGGTATTGACTCCTCTTTGAGAACTCTTCATCATGGAGTACCTCAAGGTAGTGTAATCGGTCCTCTTCTCTCCTGCGTGTTCATCAATGATTTGCCATCTGTATTACAGCACTGTAAATACCATCTTTATGTCGACGACTTTCAAGTATATATATCTTGTTCTCCAAGTGAGCTACCCACATATATTGATAAATTGAATGAGGGCTTAAGAAGAATTGTTCAGTGGTCAAATGATAACGGTCTGAAATTGAATCCATCTAAATCTCAATGTCTACGTATAGCTTCTAAAGCAATTCTTTCATCTCTTAACTCTTCTTCCTCTCCCAACGCCTTTCTAGATGGAATGATAATTCCTTCATCGCACACCGTAAAAAAATTAGGTCTTATTTGTAATGAACATCTAACTTGGACGGAATACGTTAATACTGTTTCTAAAAAGGCCTTTGCAACTTTACATTCTTTGAGCAGACTTAAAAATTTTCTTCCCATGTCCCTTAAGAAAATGCTTGTTCAGGCCTTAGTAATGCCTCATGTGGATTATTGTAACGTAGTGCTTGCCAACCTGGATGATGTACACACGTACCGGCTACAGCGCATTCAAAATGCTTCAGTGCGTTTTATATTTAATCTTAAACATTATGATCATCTAACATCTTATTTCAATAGGCTGCAATGGTTAAAAGTCTCACAACGACTGGAGTGGCATTCTTTAGTGCTTCTATTTAAAATTCTACGCGATCGGCAACCTTCCTATCTTTTGCAACGTTTTAAGTTCCTAAGCGATCATCACAACCGTGACACTAGGTCTCGCGCAAACCTATTACTTTCTATTCCTCACCATAACTCATCCTTTTATTCGAAGTCCTATACAGTTTCTGTATCCCGCAAGTGAAACGGACTGCCAATTTCCATCAGAGACTCAACTTCATTAACAAGTTTTAAATCTATGCTTTACAGCTACCTCTTAAAGCAACACAACTAAGATATGTTTGAATAGTATTCTCTCAAATCGTCAATTTATATCAAATAAATACTAGTATCCCTTTAGCCGTCAATGTAAATTTAATTGGAAGTCGATAATGTTAGTTTATATAAATTCTCATGGTGCTCATGGCATTGCATTTATACCTATATTGTTTCGTGTATGTGTGTGTGTGTGTGTGTGTGTATGTGGTTAGTGAACTTTAGATTATCTAAAATCTGTAGTGTAGATAAGTTTTTGTTTTGTTTCCTCTCTTTTAGTTTTTGCTTTATTTTGTTTACATTTATGAATTTCGTTGTATTATAAATCTCTTCCATCTTATAGCAGTGATTACCGAAACTGTTAATTACTCTCTTTGTATTCATGGTTGAGTGGTAGAAAAGGCCGTAAGGGCCTTAACTTCGCCATGTAAAACAAGACGTAAATAAATAAATAAATAAATAACATCCATTATGTTGGTGTGTCTTCGTCTGTCTACTAATACGTGATCGATCTGGCTGAGAGTTTTGCCGTCCGGAGATACCCATGTGTATTTGTGTATGTATTTGTGTTCAAAGTACGTGCTCTTTACCAGTAAGTTTTTCGAAATCGCGAAAGTTGTCAGTCTTTCTCCATTGTTGTTGGTCTTTTCGTGAAGGCTGTATTTGCCTATAATAGGCCTATATTTTTCTTCCCTCCCTACCTTAGCATTGAAATCACCCAACACAATTTTCGAATTATACTTTGGTATTCGGTCAAACAGCCTTTCTAGCTCATCGTAGAATACACCCTCCATTCCAAAAGAAACCGAACTTTTAAAAAAAACAAAAAACAATGTACATTTTGGAACAAATCATTTTTATTAATCAATGTATTCCCCTTCTGCATCGATACACATATTTGCACGCTCCAACAAGTTGTCAAACGACTTCTCCATGTCCTGTATTGGAATGGTCTTTAGGACGGCGGTCGTCGCCTTCTCAATGGCTTCAATCGATGCGTGCCACTTTCCTTTCATCGCCAAATGCAGTTTCGGGAACAGATAGAAATCGCACGGAGCGAGATCTGGATGATGCAAACGAATAATGTGATTTTTGACCAAAAATTCAGTTACAAGTCGCGAACGATGTGATGGTGCATTATCGTCCAAAAGAGTCCAACTGCCGATTTCTCGATATTCGGGCCGAATACGACGAATTCTTGCCAGCAAACGCTTCATGACGCCCAAGTAATACTCTCCAGTGACTGTCTGGCCGGGCTGAACAAATTCTTTGTGGATAATTCCGATAATCCGGTTCTGGGACGGCCTGATCTTTCGTCATCATCCAGCGTCTCTCTACCCGATTTGAATCGCCTGAACCACTCGTAAACTTGCGTACGGGATAGACACTCATCACCATATGCATTTTGTAGCATTTGGTGCGTTTCAGTAAAAGGTTTACCCAGTTTAACACAAAACTCAATTGCAGCTCGTTGTTTGAAACTCATTTTCCGACCGATGTACACAACACACTGACAGTTGAAACGCAATAACTTTGTTGCCGTGCATCCAAATGTCATGACATTTATACCAGTTGTCAATGAGGGACTACGCCATCTACCGGTAAAATATTACAACAGATGGCACTAGTGGTACTATTTGTTTTCAAAAGTTCGGTTTCTTTCGGAATGGAGGGTGTATATCTTTGTCGTTATCAGTAGCCACCTCGGTCGGAGCATAGACGTTTAATAAAATCGTGTCTCCCCATCCAGTGCGTATCGTAACGTACGATAGTCTTTCGTTTACGAACTCTATATTCTGAACCGTCTGAATGATACTGTTCCTAATGAGAAATCCTGTTCCGAAATCGTGAGACTGTGTTCCCCCGTAGTAGAAAGTGTACTTGCCCTGAGGGATGCTATGTTGACCCTCCCACCGAACTTCTTGTATCACTAATATGTCTAGCTCATACTTCTCGGTCTCGCACACCGCCATCTGAAGGGCGCCCGTTTGGTATAATTTTCGTATGTTCCACGTTCCTATTCTAAGGTCTTTATTACTCCTGTTCTTGGAGCCCCCTGAAGCAGTCTCCGCCCGTAGATCCGAATGAGGGACTAGTTTACCTCCGGAATATTTTACCCCAGGAGAATCCATGAACCATCTGTTACTATTTCTTGACATGTTTTAGCGGTGTAGAGTTGTCAGCTCTACAACCTCGCAGTCAAGGTAGATATTGAAGATGTCGCCCTCTGTCCATCTCTGAGCCTTGCCGATGTCATTCATCTTCAGCCTCTGAGTGGTAATGGTGATGCTGCCTCCCCTCAACTTGATATTTTTGTTCGGGGTTATCTTCCCCTAGCCTTTGTAGATCCCTCTACTAACTCCAAGGCAGCAGTACTGGTTTTGGTCCGCCCCGGAATATTTCCGGTACCCACCATATCTGGTAAAAAAAAATGCTAGTAAATACTAGTAAAAAAATGCAGTTTTTAAAAGGTGGGTTTTCTGAGAAAATGGCGTCCAATTATGACGACTTAATGAATTTTTCAGCTTTTCATAACGCTGTAACTTGAGACGTACTGATGAGAAACGCAAATCCTGTACAGTGTTAACACACCTTCATGGTGGTTATGATGGTGGACACAAATGGTTCATATGACCCGTGGGTACCGAAAAAAAAATATATCTAAATTTAGAACAAATCTCAAAAGTTGGCAACATTGTGAGTTAATTGCGCGAATGCTATTGGAGCAGCAGGGAAAAGTTTACTCTCCACTGAAGCACACTACTTTGTTTTCTTGATACCATTCAGCTTATGCTATTAAGTACATTAGTTTCTCCATATTGAACTTTTAAATTTGACATAATTGTTGCTTCTTCGAACTACTCGTGCTGAGGCCGGCCATTTTGAAAGGCTGTAAATCGAAAGAAGTTTTTTTGGGAGAAAAAAAAATAAAAAATAAGGGTCTAATAATTTTTGTATGTAGTTTCCAGGTTTAAAATATTAACGAAATCTGAGACAGTCGTATAGATCACCCTGGACGATTTGAAATGGAATAGTTTATTCAGGAGAAAATTTAGCTTTTAAAGAAGGTCTCGAAAAATAAATTATTTCTAACAAAATACAGACCAGAGAAATACTACTGTTTATTAGCAAACAAATGCAAAAGGGAAGAACGTGCAGTTATATCATTGACTAAAATACGCTGATGGATATTGGAAAGCAGTAACAATACCTCCACTGAATGAAAAATGTTAACCTGGCTTATTCGAATCTAATACGAATCCTGATTATATATGCTTAAGTACCTCTCTTGCTATCATTTGTGTTAAACTGCATCGGAAAATAGGAAAAGGAGACAAAATAATTCAGAAATTTCCACTTTAGCCTACTCTGTTGTTTCGGGAGCTTTCCAGCTATTGTTCCTGCTATCAGATAGAGTTAAGTCCTTCGAAGTTGTAATAGCTTTTGAATTGGTTGAAATGAATGTAGTCGAAAAAGTATTTGGAGAAAAGGCAAAAGTTCACGGATGTTTCTATATGTCAAGCTACTTGGTGTCAAGTTTAGTAGCTAGGCAGTTAAGTAGCATGGTCTGTAAAATTGTATAGACCATGTAAATTAATTCATGTCCGTTATTTGAATATATTCATGTATCCATTCATTCATAATCACTAGTGATTCACGCAAGTTCCAATTCTACCACTGATCGACCTGATTGGAGTTTCCAGTGCTGTCACCAGACAAATGAGAGGATGATATCTAGACAAAAGCCTTGGCGCTTCCATTCCAATCCCCTTCCTCGGAAGAATGCTCATTGATTGATTTTTTAGTATTCTTTCACCTTACAATAACTACGGTTAAAAAGAGATCGCACAGAGATTTTATAAAAGAAAATGGCTTCTTAGAGACTTAATTTTTTAAAGAATTGCTCTCCTCTACGTGTAATTGTCTTCTAAAGTAAAGCAGTATTATGGATCATAAGCTGAAAAGATAATTTAATATTATTATTATTTATTATTTACCTTCTACAGAGAAATTCATTCTCCACTTAATGAAGGTTTACACTGCTACAGTTATAGTATACAATATATAATGAAAAGAAAACAAAAAAGAATAAAAAAAACAACACAAAAAATACAAACTTAAATCTCTAATCTAATACACCAAAAGACTTAAAATAATTCATACAAAAGAGTAACATAAGAAATGTTTCAACCTTCATACATCAGATAAAATCATCAATAAATTCCATAAATATTACATCGTCCGTGTATCAAACAATACGCACATACATACATCACATTAGTCACACATAAATGCACACATATCACATACATACATATACATTCACACATACATACGTACATAGACACACATGCACATACCCATTACATATACATAACATTACTCCTTTGCAAATAGCTTAATATTTGGAACTCAGTATATAGAAATGCTTTTGAAAGTTGCATATTGAAAATTAAAATAGAGTATTAAAAATCAAATCTGTAAAATGATCTCAAAATACATTCGAAATCTGAGAAAGTTAGTGCAAAATCTATACTAGAACAGTTGCACAAATTAATGTACTCGGAACACATTCTAAGTAACGGTGAATTTTTATATTGTTCTGTGTTTGGCTTTCTGTATGAGAAAAGATACTTTGTCCGTGTATTTGCTCTTTTGATGTTAAAACAAATCAAACTCAAAAAATGACTGTTATCAAACTTTCCATTAACCGTTTTATGTAAAAATATTTGCTCACTTCTTTTACGTCTGTTATAAAGGCTAGTATAATTGAACTAATTTCGTTCTAGTGTTGGGATTATTTTACAGCCTGGGCCAAAAATACCTAAAGGCCATTTTAAAACAAGCGCAATTGAATAACTTTTTTAAAACGTTGGACGTCATTCAAGAATACGAATTCATTCGCAAATAAATAGGCTTTAATTTCTAAAAGACTCGTCGTACTAATTGCCTATGTGCCCTTTCTTCGGCATTCACTTTAAACGACCCGCCATGTTTTTTTCTACATGTCCTGCAAATTTCAAGTCAATATCTCGATTCGTTAGCTTGGTAGAAAGAAATATGTAGAAAAGATTCCGCAAGTGGAAACTGTCGTCTTGCTTTCGGACCCTGCTGGAGGACAAAACATCAACTCGACAATGATCAAGTTTTGTTCATGGTTCAGCACTGGGTTGTATGTAGAACTTATTCACATGCTGTCTGTCAGAGGCCAACTATTTAGACAGTGTGACAGAAAGATTGGTCTAGTCAGATCACACATAAGCATAAGTGAATTAGCCCGTCACCGGAAAAAATATATTCTTTTTGATTCAAAATTGTTGGCGTGTGTTTGATTGCAAAGATATCGGAGGACCACTATTAAATTTTAATAGACTGTAGATCACACAGGGGATTCGCATCCACGGATACACGATTGCTTGATTAATGCGATTTAATGACAGAATTAAATATTACATAATAAGAACACTGATTACACAAAATGGCACTGTCTTTTTCCCGATTGAATCTTATATTGAACTGTATTAGTAGCACTCGAGTCAATGTGTGATCGCTATAATGATGTTCATGATATGCTAAGAAAGATGACTGCTCACATTGTTTATGTGTACATTGTACTGTTATTACACAAGTAACACCCGCGCACTGTCTCTGGTCACTCACTGCCGGACCTCACTGACCCTTCTCGCTCTACATTCGGAAGACTTTTTTTCCTCTCCCTCCCCACAGGAGTCCTTCTTGGTGTGAAAGACCAAAATCTCCCACTACTTGAGAAAAAGCATTTCAATGCCATCTGTGGGCAAAAAAACAACACTGTTTTGGAAGAAAACCCTCAACATACTCCCCTCTCTTGGTCGGATTAAGCGGCCAATAAAACAATAGAACACTTGCACCAATACTTGTCACACACGGGAAGAGTCTGGGGCAGGTAATGGAACCAGTTTAGTCACGGCACGTTTGTAGACGCCACTTGCAGTTCGTACGGTAACAATTCTCACAAGCGAGTCCTTCCCCGGATGCACTTCTTCAGTAACACCTAAACGCCATGAAAATGGAGGAAGGTTTATTTCCTTCAACAACACAACAGTACCTGGGGTTATATTGTTCTTTCGAAATTGCCACTTGTTTCGTTGCTGGAGTCCATTTAAATATTCTTTGGACCAACGATGCAAAATTATTTGAGAAAATTTTTGTATGCGCTGCCAGTAGTCTAGCCTGCTGTTGGGGAGGTCAGTTAAATCTGGCTCAGGGATAGAGGTGAGTTGTCGGCCTATGAGGAAATGACCAGGGCTTAAAATGTTTGCGTCATTTGGGTCATCGCTGAGTTTTGTGATAGGACGAGAGTTGAGACACGCCTCAATCTGCGTTAAGAGCGTACAGAGTTCTTCAAATGTCAAGGTCGCGCCCCTTGTTGTTCTAATGAGATGATATTTCATAGATTTCACTGCCGCTTCCCACAATCCTCCGAAGTGTGGAGACTGCGCTGGGATGAAATGCCATTGTATTCCTTCCGAGGAGGTGAACTCCTCCACCTTCATGCGAAATGTATCCTCCCGTAACATCTTGTATAGGTCCTTAATAGCATTATTCGCGCCCACAAATGTTGTGCCATTATCACTGTAAATGTTTACACATTTGCCTCTTCTTGAAATGAATCTCTTTATTGCTGCAATAAATGATTCGGTAGTAAGATCACTGACAGCTTCCAGATGAATAGCCTTTGTAGCCAGACAAACAAATACAGCTACATAGCATTTTCTGAGCGATTTGCTTCTAATGAATCCTGATTTGATGTTAAGGGGTCCTGCATAGTCTACTGCAGAGTTCAAAAAGGCGTGTGCAGGCTGAACTCTGTGAGATGGTAATTGTCCCATCTGTTGCGTTAGAGACGACGCCTTAAGACGAAAGCATGTCACGCAATGATGAATGATTTTCTTTGTTAATTGGCGACACTTAGGAATCCAATATCGTTGACGCAGGAACAATACTAGTAATTGTTAACCAGCCTGGAGATGTTTTTTATGTTCATTTTCAACAATAAGTGTTGCCAGATGTGAATTTGGAGGAAGAATGACTGGATGTTTGACTTCGTATGGAAGATTACTGTTCTCCAACCGCCCCCTACTCGCAGTACTAGGTTCGTATCCAATATAGGGCACAAATTATTGATTGAGCTACGTGGTGAAATTTGTCTTCCTGAACTGATATTATGTATTTCCTGCTTATATTCCTTTTGTTGTACTAACTTGATACACTGCTGTAGTGAATCGTGCAATTCGTCCATTGATAAGCTGCCTGTCTTGCGCACGTCCCTTGTTCTTGCATTGTGCATAAACCTGCGACAATAAGCCAGCACTCGTATTAGCCTCGATAATCCGGAAAACTTCCTGATAACGTCATCTTGCGGCTCCTGCGTAGTTAATGCCACAACTGTCTTCTCCCTTGCTTCGGGAACGTCTTGAATGTTCGATTTCTTTGCTGAAGAAGGCCATGAATTCTTTGGTTCAGACAACCATTGAGGCCCCTCCCACTAGAGCCTTCGGTCCTGAATAACAGCAGGTTCGATTCCACGTGAGATCATATCCGCAGGATTGTCCGCTGATCGGCAGTGTTGCCAATCACTGGTGTGAGTCATGTCTTGTATTTGTGCGACTCTGTTAGCAACGAACGTTTTCCATCTTGTGGGCGGTGACGAGAGCCAAGCAAGCACAATTTGAGAATCAGACCACAAATAAAAGTTATCTATCTTAAGCCGTAACACAGGTAGAATTTTCTGCAGTAAACTTGCCAGCATCAATCTGCACACAATTCCAGCCGAGCTAATGTGATTTTCTTCGACGGAGCTACTCTTGATTTCGCACAAAGCAGTTGCGTCTTTGACCGTTCTGATTGGTTGAACGCATGCAGATACAAGCTCCATAAGCTGCTTCAGAGGCATCAGCGAATCCGTGTATTTCAATATTGGTTGGTTCTCCTTCCACTAAAACGAAACGATCTGTGTGAATATCCTTGATGCATGTTAACTGCTGTTGCAAGTGTTGCCATCTTACGAGAAGTTCCGTAGGTAATTCCTCGTCCCATGTGATTGGCTCTAACCACAATCTTTG
>JAGDQP010023081.1:0-29635 GCA_022664845.1 Lepisma saccharinum | reverse complement strand
GATGTGGAAAGCGCTCGGCGTAAAGCAGACGCGCACGCCTTCCATGATGATGCGCTTCGCCATAAATTAATAGCATTTCTGCATACTCATCAAACGTGAACTCGGCCATTGCATTAAACTGCACGATCAGATCACGAGAGACTGTTCTCTGGCCTCGATCACAAAGCAAACTTTTGTACGGTGGAGAAGATTGTACTGATAGGTGTACGTCACGTTATGTGCAGGGGCTCGCAGCGTGAACGTCATACACGCCAGTTGGAAAGCCATGTGAAAATGCTTGTTTTTGTTGAACCAATTTGCTGCGCTTGTTGGTAGATACACAATCTGGTAAAATGGGATACGAAGTCAGAACCAGGATTGGACATGTGAAGCACTCGGAAGGTAAAACCGGTACGAACTGTTTATTATACACGTTATTCCTGCAAATTTACTTTTCTTCCTGCAATGCACAAAAGTTTTGTATTGTCTGCTTCTATTCTCGATTATGTTCCGCCGAACACACACACATTCCACTATGAACAACAAAAATGGCAAATTGTGGTTTTGGCTCAGTTGGTGATAATTACTGCGTGTCTTGTGACAACCTTGAATGACAAGGCTCGTATGGTTCAGTCTTCATTTTGCCATCATGTTGTTTCCGGTCGACAAGCATTCATAAATAGAAATAGTCCAATACTTCATGCATTCATATTAATGTCTTCCACGATCTGCACATGTGACACAATGCGTGCGTGCGTGAATTGTTATTAACGTCCTAAACGAGCTAAAGAGCTTCTAAGGACGGGACCTACAGCTTTACGCGGGTTCCGACCCACATGTGTCCCCACCGGGAATCTAACTCGGGACCCCTTTGTTAGACGGAAGCGAGCGTTACCACTCACTCACAGGGGACACGTGCAACAATGAGTGGCACATCTCAAGCTTCGACATTCGTTTCAAAACTGTACAAAACCGCCTTCTGTCTTGGCCCTCTTCACTCGTTCTTTGAACTCGGGATTTTACAATTACGTTCGGTCATACCCTAGGCACACTCTCGGAACCAGAAACACACTTCGAAACTACATACTACTGTATTTGTTATTTATGGCCATTACGTATCTGAAGCTCCGGTCGGGATAGATAAGGACCTACGATTTGGAAAGCAACGGCCCTGGCCTTACAGAAGGTATCTCTGCATTTGTCTGGTGAGAATGACCTACACCAGTGAAACTTTCCGTCACGATGTTCGGTCGCAGTAGGGTTGGAACACACATACCGGGTGGCAGGCAGACACACAAAGTGCTTCATTCATTTTGCATGTCACTCAATGACGTCCTCTGTTAATGCAGATAGCGTACATCGCAAACACAAATACCACATGCCTGTCTTGAATGATATGTGTGACTTTTTTCCATAGTATGTACTTAGGACAGTCTACTGTAAATGTGTTTCAGGTACACCCAGTAGAGTTGCAGAAAGCCAAGAGTTAAGCTGCATTGTTTGAATGGATGCCAGTTGTTTTCCGAGCAACCCAGGGTGGTTTGGTAACAAACTTTGATTATTATGTAACATGAATAGAGTCCAGTCACATTTTGCACAATGATTCTCAGCTTAATACTACTAGTATTATTTGTTACTCACACAGATCAATAATAAGACTACGTTTTGTACTGCTTTTGCCTGTTTCACATGTACGTAGAACCCTCAGTAAACCAACTATCTTTCATGTGACATTTCAAAAACGTTATACACTTGCAACTTGTTTACTGGTAATTATGCAACCACTCATCGCAACCCCACAATTCTCCATATCTTTGATTCCGTTTGCACTATCAAAGTGGCACAGACGAATTCTACTTTAATATTACATACTCTTTCCTTTCCAGCTCATTTTCACCGATCTTTATTTGCAAACATAAGCGGGAATCCCTCACTTCCTTTGGGGAATCCCTTGCGCAATTGTTCTGGAGTTTTGATTTTGATATTTTTTGATACAACGCATATGACTTCCTTTATGAAATTCCACGCCGCCTGTGTCACGGCCATTCGTCTTTGTGCTATAGCGTCTCAAAGTTCCGTGCCGCCAAATTTCCCACGCCCGTAACTCGTAAAGGACGCCGCTTTGCGATTTGTGTCCATATAGTTTTTTGTTTGTTTTGATGTCTACTTTCAATTCCCAAACGCTGTCATAGGAATTACGGAACACCCTGTATATATGTATACACGCCGACCGTTCCGACAGGTTTTTCAAGTTTTAGCAGGGATGCAATTTTCAGTACACCTATCTTCCTAATTCCTTCCCTAGAAGCGTGATTTCTGAGGGATGTCATCACTCAGACATATTACTTGTTTAAAACACCCTTAGATGCTCGTAAATATTCAGATTTTTAAAGGCTAGATAATTTGTAAAAATAATCATAACAGTAATATACCGTGTCTCCTGTTCCCTCCCCTTCTTACAAAGTGTTTCGCGTCGATTATAATTTTATGTAAATACACATTAGTTTGCATTAATTCATTACTCTACAATCCATTTTGTAGAGCACATTAAGTCATCTCTGATTTTTCAACATTATGTTTGTTAGCTTTCAGGATTAAATTGATCAACTTAAATATTTAAATGAATCATTGATTTAGTTTTCTAACAAAATAATTAGAATTCTACACGATACAACAATTTTAAAAGAATTAATATTTTCCGAGTTACAAATAATTTCCACTCACCTACCGAGCTACTGTAGCACAATTAGTGTTGGTTTAGCAATTGAAAGATTCTGGGAACAATCTTAGAGGCCGCCCATCCTGACAGAATTTTCCATGGGTTTTCCTCAACACACCACTCAATTTCCCGGATGGTATCTTCAAATTAGGCCCTGTCCTACTTCCTTTTAATATTGTAATGGGAACTGGATCAGTGTGTGAACAAGACAAGGAGCAAAACAAGCAATCACAGTAAACTTGAGAAATTATGAAATGTTTACGTAATCAGTTTGTGAAAGCAGATGACGCCGACTACAAGCGGAGAAGCTTGGAAGTGTATAAACAAGCCTACAAGAAAGGTCTATAAAAGACCCACCTGATGATACCTTTAGAGTATCACTTATTCATTTCGACAAGTGGTCACCTCTTTCCTCCTCTGACTTGGTTTAGAGTCAGAGTTTCCTACCTCAACCGCCGACTTGGTTTGGAGTCGGAGTACCCTTCCTCTCTAACTTGGTTTGGAGTTAGAATTTTTTTCACTGCAATTCACTCCTCTCCACAAGAGACCTAAGTCAATTAAGTCGCTACATAAAAGAGGTAATCCACGCAAATCAATACAAGCCCATGTTCTGGTCACTTATTTAGTCAATTGTAATAAGCCTTGTATATAACATATTAGTGGAACTTTTGTAATAAAATGTGTCGGATAAAAAATCAACCGTATCTATGTTCATATTTAACAACCACGAACTAACGATCCTACGTCGAAAGGCTCTACTTATGATCTATTAATATATAAGAACTCTCATAATTTACTAATAATTACACGCAGCAATAGATCATTACGTGGTGAAGATCAATACAAATATAACCAATAAGTCATTAAATTGTGGATCGATCGGGTCTACGAATACGTTTATTAAATGGTTAAGAACATTAGTAATGGACCGACAAAACAAAAGTGACATAGTTGAAAGTGTTTTCGTTCAAGTGTTAAACAAACAGTGAATCAGTGACAAAGTTATACCAAAATTATACCATTAGATTTAACCCTTACTTTCTGTGGAAACAATTGGAACTGGAGTCCCACTCGAAATTTTCTTTTGGATAAATATCCCAAGAAGAATAACCCACCCTTGGAAATACATTTTGGACATTTTTTCCATACACCAGAAGCTGGATACTGCTATTGGATCCCACTACAGGAACTGGGCAACAAACCCATAATGGCACACAAGGTTTCGTTTCAGTAAATTATATTACATGTCAATTGTTCTTTTAAACACAAGCAGAGTATATATAAACACTAAATTCATGGTTAAATACCTATAACTCGTTCTGGAAAAAGGACAGGACAAGATAATTCAGATAAAGAAGATAATTCAGACAAAGAAAACAATAAGGCTACGAAACTTTCTTTCCACATGCCACACTTAATCAAATGTTCGGGAACAATAAATGAAGATCCCGACCGCTTCTTCATGCTCTTTGAATATCTAGCCACTTTGCAAGGCTGCACCAACGAGAAAAGAGTAGAAATTCTACCAATGTATCTCCAAGATGTAGCATTAGATCTTATTTATCAATTGCAATCACTAAATCAAATGGTAGAAATTACATATGACAAATTAGAGGAGAAACTTACTAACCTAAGTCGTCCTAGATTTCCTCAGTATAAGGCTGAAATGGAGATTAATCTGGTGCAGCAATATCCAGAAGAGTCCATAGACGCATACTTTCTCCGTAAATTAAGGGTCATTAGTCACAATCTTCCGAAATGTACAGAAGAGGCCAAAGTCCTTTATTTATCATTAGGACTACAATGGATTACACACAGCAATAGATCATTACGATATCCGCTACCTTACCCTATCCGGCCTGAGCGAAACTTGCAAAAATGCCATAAACAATTTCAAATTCTTAGTTTTACTAGTCGAATGCTGAATTCAGAGCCAATCTCCAAATCCTTTCTCCAAAAGTAGATGATGTATCAAAGTGTAATTGTTCTGGTATCTACGGTCAATGGCCGTTACAGGTCTGACCTATAAAATACATTGGCAAACACAAATTCAGAGAAAAAGAGCAGATGAGATGAGAGAGGGAATGGGCTCTATTATACGTTGAGTTGTGGATATCGTGTGCGATAGACGTGTATATCCTGTGCTCTTGAAGTATGGAAAGAAAAAAAACGTAAAAAGTGTGAAGTCATATTGGTGAGTAGAAAAACTACTATAACATCAATATAAACATCTGCACGATTTCATCTTTGTAGGATTTTTTCCCTGGAAGATACGGGCTAAAACAATTTTTTATTTCAGATACACATGTGCTAACGATTTACAAGTGTATCCAAGTGGAAAATTTCACTGATAAACTGAGTGACCTTGAGAAATCTCTGTCTTTCTGTTGCTAGGCAGAGCAATGTTTTAAAGGTTTTACTTTAATACAGGAAAGCGTCAATCGGGAAATCGTTGCTAAGCAACATACACCGGACTAGCTCAGTAACTAGCAAGGAAACTTGCGCGTTGAACAGAGCAACTGGTGCACTTCGGGACCCCAATTTTCGGGGAAGAGTGTGAGCTATCACAAATCTGACCATGCCAATTGTTTTGGTGGGTCCAGAATATATAAATACGAAATTTCGGAAAGATATGGCGGTAAATTAGAAAGGTACAGGCATTTTAGTGGCCCTCTCGTACCAGGAATATAGAACATTCAAGGAGGTAAGCTCCTGATACTTCTGGATTTCGCGCCAAAATAAAACTATTAATAACTTTTGCTTGGAAGCTATTAAGAAACGTTTAAGGACTTAAACGATTTTTTAGTGGCTCGGGAAAAACAATTAAAATTAAACGTTTCTTAAACGGTTTTGAAATTAGCGTAAAGAAATCATCATGGGCTGATTTCTAGTATTCCTGGGGCCGCGTAGGATGGACGCGTGGTGCTTTGGGGGAAATGACCCTTAATCCCCCTTCCCTTCCCCTCCCCCAAAATTAAAATTTGAAAATGTTCAATTTTTTTTACAAATACCAAACCCTTGCCCCTTAACGTCCTGCGCGGCCTTTCGCGACTCTGGGGGTCTGTAATTCTCCTTGGATTATTTTTTGCTATTTCGCGAGTTGGACTCGAGTGACTGTGACATCGAACATTGATGTCAGACAAAGACAGAAATTGCACGAGAGAGTGGATTAAGTACGATCTCTCAGAAGAATTTCTGAGACAACAGGAAGAGGAATTATTGAGAAAGAACCAAGAAATTTTGATAAGAAAAATGGAATCTCAAAGGATAGTAAGAGAAAATGAGAGTCAGGAGGGTGCACCAGTGGGTAGAACTCCACCACGAAGAAAGGATTCACTGACAGATATGAACATGCTTCAGACTGCAGAGGAGAAAGCAAGGAAAAGAGTGAAACATTCTCCGGCGGACGGGGATGGTAAGGCTATGAAAAAGACAAAGGATGAAAACGAGGAACCATCGGAATCGTAGTCAGAAGAAGAGCAAGCAACGGAAGATGAACTGAAGAAAATACAAGAGTGATATCTGGAGCATTATGGCAAGGCACCGGAAAGTGTAAATTGGATTTTAAATAAATTGAAAATTGGTAAGGAATCAATTCGAAAAGTGAAATGTATCCTTCTCAGATGGCTAAATCAGATAGTCATGTTGGAGGGAAGATTAATAGAACAAAGAAACTCTTTCGAAGATGAAGAAACTAGAAGGAAAGATAGAAAAAGAAGAGAAAACACGAAGAGGAAAAAAGAAGACTTAAAGAGAAATTGGAGCGGGAAAAGACCCTACCCCTGACCATTGCCATTATAAAGAAGAAAGTCAGGACACTCGATGTAGTTCCTAAGTGCCTCCGCGTAGAGGCGCTGCACTCGCTTTCGACGGTTCCCTGCAATTCAGCTGTGTTGGTAAATGGTAACTCGAACTCAATACATAATTATTTTTATTGCTTTCTGCCCTTTTTCCTCAATGTCACTAAAAGCTTAAATAAAGAGGCAACAATTCCTAATATAAAAAAAAAGATGTTTTGCTAGAAATATGTATTAGCAATTCACTTAAAAACTAATTTCATCCGTTCGCTATGCAGGAACATGCGCATTCTTTAAAATAAACTTGATGGTTATGAATTCAATCAATTCAAAGTTTTTAACATGTTCTTGGTCTCATCTATCACTAATTCTTAAAAGGTATTCTTCGATAAGATAAAATGAATTAAATGGGCGGTAACAGCAGAGATATTCTTCGAATCCGTGGAACCTGTATTATGTAAATAAATAAAAGAACAGAACAGAAATTACCCATCTTAGTAATCCGTAACCTTTGTTCATGTCCTGCTTGAATTAATTTATTATAATGGCCTTTAGGCATCTCAGGTTCAAGCCGCGATAAGTGGAGGAGAGGATGTTGGAATGTCAGTGCCTAGGCCCTAGTTAGCATGTACTATCCCGACATTTGACTAATGTGACTGAAGAAAAGCCATGGGAAAACACCATCTTCTTAATATCTTTGTTAAAGTACCTTGGTAAGCTCGAGAAAATATAAGGGACTGAACCAAGTTAGGTTTAAGACGCTAATTTTTACGAGAATTCTTTTATTAATTTAACTCGTCTGACTGGATCAGGCGTCCCGGGTTCAAATCCCGGCCAGGACACTGGAGACTTTTCTCGCAGTGTTCGCATGCTTGGCGCTCTGAAGTGCACTCAGCCTCCTATCAAATTGAGTACCGGAGTGTCCTTGGTACTCCTGGGCACTTTGGGAAGGTAAAGGTGGTTGAGCGTAGACTGACCACCTTACCTCACTTAGTACGTAAGTCAAGAAATTGTGAAGCGCTACCTCCACATCCCTCATGCGCCGTTCACGGTGCGTGCGTATCGCACAGGGAATAGCTTTACCTTTTTTCGGTTATTAAACATTCATCGTATTTAATAACAAAATCTTCGGAGAAATGCAGGTCGCAGACAGGAAAGACTGGTGTTTTTTTTTTCCGAATAGCCTTTTTCCACTTGAGAAACACATTTTTGCCCCCCAGTGGAAGGAGAATGACTTTTACCGTAAGAATATCGGTCGCAACCCGATCTCCATCTTGCTACAAAACACGCCGGCATTCACGCATGCGTCAAGGTGTTGGGTTTGGAAGCTATTCATCGGCTTCTGGGGGAGAATCAAGGTGAGAGTGGATGTGACATTTATATCGAATTTCTATAATTACCTTAAAATGACACTGATTTTACGTAAAATCCTAATTTCGGGGAAGGCTCGGATCCATCCCCTAACTACGTCCCCGGCGACTTTGTTGGTGAAACCACATGAATGCAACATAACAGTAAAGGTAAATAAAATAAACCACCAAATTTGATCCTTCATAAGGAAATTGAATTCCACAAAATCGTAAAAAAAGAAAGAAATGAAAGAAAGAAAAAGAAAAACGCAACACTTTACTAATAGAAAATAACACGTATCTACGAGTTTGAATTGAATAGAATTTTTTGCACCTTTTTCAAAAACTGCTGAAACCACGAATATCTACAAGACAGCATTGTCTTCCGGACAGAGCGAAAGCAGCGGTCAAGTTTCCTCTCTCTGTAGTTGCGTCCTCGCACACTGTGTAAAGGCGGGAGAGTGTCCGCACTTCTTACTTTCTAATCGCTATGCCCTGACGATGGATCAGGAGGGAGTAGCCCTGAAAGAAAAATAACATTACTGGAAAAGGAAATTAGAAAGACTGATACAAATGGAACGAGTGTAGAACGAAGAAAATATGAGAGCAACGAAAATTCAAGGTAGAGTAGAGAGAATATAGGAGGAAAATAATTTCTTACAAAAATAAATAGAAGATAAAGACAAGATAATAATTGCTGTTACGGCAGCAAACGCGGAGACGCAAGTAAGAATAAGAAATTAAATTAAAACAGTAAAGGATCAAGGAAAGAATATTGCGAAACTAAAGGGAAGAATTGAAGATTTGCTTAAGAAGGAAGAGTCCAGTCACATACTTTTCACTCTTTAATATCAATGAAGAAATAGTTCGTAAAGTAGTAAATACGAACATAGATGACGAAAAGAAAGCAGCCTTGGCCACGAAAGAAACCAAGATAAAATTCAGAACCGGTCCAAAAGGCTGAAGAGTGTGTTATATCGTTCTGAAAATGGCGCCTGAAACAGAAACCATTTCTAAAGCAGACCTAGATTTATGTGTTTTGTGTTCTGCTTTCCTGACAGATGTTCTCGCATGCGTCTCACCCCTTTTGAGGTTCTTCGTGTTCTAGCCTTCTGCTTTTTGCCAACTTTCTGCGTTTTGGCACTTCTTTCGGGCTTCTTCCATGCATGCTACGTGGTTCTAGATTAGTGCGTGCTTTGTCTTCGACGGTAATAGGCTGGAGCAAGGCACTGATGGCAGTCACTCGCCTTGTCTTCACGTCCTTTAGCTGTTCTCCTTTTTTTTCTGCCTTCTCCTGTGGCGTAATGTAGGCTTGTCTCCCAGGTAGGTCTCCACGTTATATGAAGGTTTGGCTACGCCCCCTTTCGGCAACAGGGCGCCACTGTCCTCTTTGTTTACTTTTGTGTCCACCTGCCTTTGAGGAGGAAGTCCGATACATTATATGTGTCAGGTTTGAACTTATTAACCCAATTTTCTTTTTTAAAAGATGGATTTATCAGGGTTTGAACTCGCGACCCTAGGCACGAGAGGCCGACACAATATCCATCAGACCAACGGGGCCCATTTATTCTGATTATGATAACAGTATGTATTGTAAACCATCGATCTTCTGCGGATCTCCGATCTCATAACAAAACAAATATGATATTTTCTATGTCAAAGCATTGCTTTTATATACTTCAGATAGAAAAAATAAGCGGAGCAAATCAATATGTTTTAATTTAAAAACTAAAAACGTGTAACAGTTTCATCAAAACAATTCCTGGCATTTAGGACACGCTGAATTACATAAACAACAACAACTTGTAACGATCCAGCTATCTGGTTCCTTATTGGATCCTGCCAGCCAATCTCATACCGCCTACACGAAGAGAATTTTAATTTGCACTGATTCCCTTTCACTCACTGTTCCAATACATCTATGCATACCCCATAGATGTAGTTAAAAATTGCTTTGACATACAAATAGAAGCAACTGAAAGCTATGATATATATTAACAAACCAGGTCTGGCCCGCGAGGTGTGCAAGGGGGCACGGTGCGTCCGAATGGAGTTGGCAAGCGTGAGCCTCGGGGGTGGGGTCGCAGCCCCTGGTTAGCGGTGGGCATACGCAATGTAGTATTTTTGTCTTTGGTCTTTTTAATTCAATTTCAAATTTTCTAACCTCTCTACAAATTTGAATTTCACACCAGTATAAATGAAACAATTACCATCTTGTGGAGCTTGAAAAAAAATCAATTTTAAAAAAGAAGCTGACCGTAGCTGCAAATCAGACCGAGATATCGTTAAATTGCCAAAAACACACTTTAATTTATTTTGAGGTTAGGTTAGCATCTTTTGAGCTGAAATTTGATGGAAATCCATCACTTTTTATTCTGAATATGGTAATATTTTTATCACGATTCCTTTCAAGGCACTTTTCACTATCTAACCCTGCTAGGATCTTTTGGCGTACACTTTTGTTTAAACAATTTATAGGACGAAGTTGGTTCTTTCTAAAGATCAGCTCTAAACTTAGTCATTCATGGCTTATGTCTTTCGTTGGCAAGATGACGTAGGGGAACATGTTGTACATTTCAGTACTAAAGCAAGTCAACATAGGTTCAAACACTGTTTGAGCAAAGGTTTTTTTTACAAAGCGATCGTGAAGAATCTAATCATGATTTCTCATACAAATCAGAGAATCCTTCAGAATGTGGAATCAAACAACTGAGTCATTATAGAGAAGTAGACGATTTACATATGTTTTTTTATTAAGGGAAAAATAAAATTTATGGGAATTACAAAGACAATTAAGAACATGTCATTGACCTGAACTATCTACTTTTTATAATTAAGAACATGTCATTGACCTGAACTATCTACTTTTTATGTTATTATTCTTAGAAAGAAACATTATATCATTTGTTAAGCAGCATTTACGCTGCAAACTTGTGGAGCAACAGCTAACGACTCAGACTTTCAACAGGGAGACCTCGGTTCGATTCCCGACCAGGTAGTGTCTTTTTTCGCATAAAATAATGGCTGGAAACAGAAATTATTCTCCGGTTCAAGAACATACGACGTATCAGTGTCGAGAATCAGAGTAAACAGTGTGTGTGTTCTTTAGCATGATGATAATGTAGTTCTCATATATTTCGTTGGTCTTTTTCTCTCCCTGTCTTTCATGATGTTTCCTTCTCATGTCTTTGCCTCTTTCTTATCTTCTCTCCCTTCATCTTTATTTTTCTATCAGTTATTGCTACTCTCTCACGCACACTCACTCTTTATGTGCGTGTGAGTGTTCCAGAGCTAAAACGTTAGAGAGAGAGAAAGAGCATAAAAGCATAGCCTTTACAAAGGATTTGATTTTCTATTTAGGAACACAAACAGTTATTCTTACGCTCTCCGTTTCTCTCTCTGTACCTCTGTCTCTCTCTCTCTCTCTCTCTGTGTATGTGTGTGTTCGAAAAAGGCAAGTTTTCTTGCATAACATAATGATGAATGCTGCATGATGTCCCTATTATTATTTTCCTTTTCTCTTAAAACTTAACGTGAATGTAATTTATACCTAACTCTTTCGTGGTTCTCTAAATGATGATCAAGGACTAAAACATTATTTCTCCAAATAGAGGAATATCCTAGCATGCCATGTTTTAGCGCACATTCGTACTGTCATGTTAGTTGTCTAACTATTAGGCGTACAGTGAAACAATTCTCATGGAGGAAATTGCTTCTATCATGAAGAACGGCAGTTCTTCGAGTGACGCTGGCAAAGGCACTGTTAGCGGCACTCAGATAGTATACAGTTGGTTTCGGATCTACCGAAGTATAAGACCGATTTTGATGCTTGAACTTATATTTGAAACCTCTTTCAAATACTAAGACACAGGAAAGACATTGGGTCGGTAGGATCTCCTTGGGACCCCCTAGGGCGCTTTGAAAAATATATCAAAATTTTATATTTTTTAGGATAGCACTGATCCCCCAGACCATATAGGCGGCCGAAACTTACTGGATCTTATTCTACGCTTCAATACGTTTCAAACGGTGTATCATATGTTAAAATCGGTGGAGCGGTTCAAACGTTAGGACTTTTTTAACCGAATCACAAAATTTTCACAAATGATAGAAAGGTATGTCCGTCATTCTGTGTGTCTTTTTGTTTTAACCCCAAATGGGTGGTACGGGGTGTTTTAGGATGCGGGTCCCCATGATAATAGGGGTAAATCCAAGCTTAGATTTTTGATAGGAGTTACGGTTTTCGAGATATGGAGCAAAATCGATCTTGTATCCTTCCGCCATAGTGACACGTGCCACTTTTTAAATACGAGCCCGTACGGAGACTCTCCGCCGCTGCTCCACTCATCTGGGAATGACGTAAAGGAGAAAAATGTAAAGATACATGACCATACCTAATTTTATCTAACCTCCACGTTCCCATGGCGAGTAATTTAAAATGTACTTTCTGTCAAGAATATAAATGCATGTTTTGCGCGGGATTGCATCCTGCCCCTTGTTGCTATGAGAAAAAAATGCTACACATTATCGGTTATCCACCTCGTCCTTTAATCGAAACAAACTGTGCTTTATAGGCAATAGTCTTCAACAAAATCATTCAACATTTACTGACTTGTTGTAATATACTCAGAATGATATAAATCACGTTTAGAAGTAGGAAATACTTTTCTTTGTTACAAGACAGGAGTCCTTGTAGACCACCATCCGTTTCCAATAAATATCTGTTTCCATCACTGCAAGCGCGAAGCCTCGGTAGCCTAATAATTAGCGTTCTTGACTCCGCCGCGTGGGTTCAAATCCCGGTCGAGTGTTTTTTTTTTTTTTTAAAAAAAAAAGAAAATTGTGTAAGTTAAGGTAATGGACGCCTTAACCACCAGGCCACCGAAGCAACCTCGCAGATGTGGCTTCTCCGTTGAATTTACAGTGCACGTGTCTCCTACACGTTATAGTGCGTGTGCAGGAAAGAGAAGCATCGGCATAGATGGCTCGTGTTACAGTCTTTTTTTATAGGCAGCCTTACAAAATAAGTGATATCAGTACAAAAACCCGTTTGGGGTAAAAGGAAGAGTGACGCAAGAACTCCACTCACAAAAGAAGTGATATCTATTTTGCGAGTGACTTTCTCTGTGTCACTATGGCGGAAGGATACTGTCTCTTAAGTTTATTACAAAGGCAATACTTTCGCCATAGTGACACAAAGAAAGTAACTCGCAAAATAGATATAACTTCTTTTGTGAGTAGAATTCTTGCGTCACTCTTCCTTTTACCCCAAACGGGGTTTTGTACTGATTTCTTATACACACAACTTCCACTTATTATTGTAAGTGGCTGTACAGATATCGTAAAGTTCACTATCAGCCATTGAAGACATTGTTATTGAGGTGTATCCATCAATTCATTCCATCGTCATTCATACAGCCTGAGCCATAGTTGCCTAAAGACCTTAAAATAAATTCAAATTTCAAGAGTTTTATCCTCCCTCCGGGAGCCAAATTCACTCAATGTTTCTTTCAGAATGTTTTGGCTGTTAAAGTACTTGAAACATCTTTTCTTCGCAGATTCCAGTACGAAAATTTCTCCCCACGAACAAAAATTGTGGGGGTCCCATCGGTCAGACAAGGCTTTTCAGTTTGCACTACTGATTGTTCATTCGTTATTTCTCTCTATTCACTTTTCTTCCTTTGTCGTTCTCCCTCTCTCTCTCTCTCTCTCTCTCTCTCCCTCTTTCCTTACTTTTCTTCCTCTCTCTCTCTCTCTCTCTCTTTCTTTCTTTCTTTCTTTCTTTACTGTCTGTAACTGACAGACATCCATCGTTTTTGTGGATGTTTAAATTTCTCTCTGCATCACCTTTTGTATACTGTTTCATCCTGTTTTTACATTCTTTTCTTTAGTTCACAATGGTTCGTGGTGTCTTCAAATCTGCAACGTTAATTTAGCTCGTTTCCGGACGACATACAATGATGAAAATTTGCACAGCGACGTAGCTCGGGAGACAATACAATATTATATATTATATACTTTCATATATTTCTATATACTTATATATTTTAAAAGCATATTTTAATATTATTTTTAAATATTACCCATAAATACTAGCCAGCAACATTGTGGCATTTGACTGGTTGCAGAACGCTTTAAGATTTGGGTAAAAAAATGATAAAAACTTTTTAAATACATACTTTCCTCAAACAATTCGTAATAAAAATTAAAAAATAATTTTGCTTATGTATGAATAAAGAGAAAAGCATGGGGCGCGCTCTCATATACAGTCACCTTAGAAACTTCAATTAGCTCGCCCCATGCTATTATTTTTACTCATGTATACACAAAATTATTTTTCACTTTGTAGCACGAATCGTTTAAGAAAAGTACGCATTTAAAAATGTTCTTTATTTTTTTAGTATTACTATTTTATTTCATCTATAATAATTTATATACAAGGACGTATCAAAGTTTTCGGACTAGCTCTGTTGACAGAACAGTACAGTAGATACCTAAGTTTGAACACCACCTTTCAGCTGCAGCTTAATCTTTAGGTAAAGAAAGAAATCTGCAGAAGCTAAATCTGCAGAGAAAGGGAGGCGTGGAAGCGATAGCATGTTGTGGTTCGCTATAAACTCAAGAACAAGGTGTGCTCGGTGACAGGAGAATCCTCGCGCGCCATAGATGTGGTCGTTTTAGCCGAATGTTTTATCTAAAAAAGCCAAAGAACGTTACAGTAAGAGCTCTTTACTGCACGTGACATTTGTCGTTGTTTCGCCGTCGACAAAATGTCGTCATGGTTTGAGATATATTTTTATGCACGTGACATTTGTCGTGCATCCGAACATTTTGCGTCAGTGCTGTCAGTTCCTCTTCGGAGAGGATGCTTGATCTTTTTTGTGTATCGACACATCGTAGTGAAAAGACGGAAAAGAAGGTGGACCGTTCATCCCATCAATTCTGCAAGATTTGCAGATTGGACATTTCGCAACTTCTATTCAATAGCAAGGTTTGATTAACTGACTCTGAAATTGAGAGAAAGATTCAAGCCAGGCAAGAGTTGGTGCAGAGCTGGTAATAACTCTGAAACCGAGGCAAAGCATGCAAAACTCCAGTCAGGACGATCGGCCGTGGAGTTCGAATCCTCGTGCCTACTCATTGCCGATTCGAAGTCCGCGACATTCCCCATTGGCCACGAGGGCTGAGTGGTTATTCTCCTGTGTTTAGTAATGAGTGATTAATGCAGTAAAGAAATACTTAGTAACTAGACTAAAGCTACGCGAAAGAATCGCCATATGCATTGATTTTCTTTTGTTTAAATACGGTTTGATCCCTGCACGTTCCTGTTCCTCCCCCGGAAGTGTGCTAGCCGATGAATGTCATTCTTCACGTTATTGACAGTCAATAGCTGCTTGTTTAGTCAGTACGTATAAAATCAGCATACTCAATTTCTTTTAGAAACAGCATACTCAATATGTTAGCAAGCAGCATGATAATTGAATACACAAGTATAAAAATTGCTAAAAGAAGTATCTGACTAACGTAATGAAAAAGCTTGAATGAATTCATGTGATTCTTCTATCCTTTTGCTTGTCACAACTAAAGAAGATTAAAAGAAAATAAAAAAAGAAAGCCTCTTCCATTTTTTAAAGTCGTTACCTCGTCATCTCGTATATACGTCTATGAAGGAGGTGGAGAATACACCAACCATATTGATCTTTCCTTTTAATCTTTATTTGTTCTTTTTTTCAGTGGGGACAGATGTGGACATAAAACAGTAGAGTGAACAAAGGAATTAATACTGCTTTGTATATTGACACGCTCCATCAGTAATTGCTTTTACTACAGAAAAATTGATACCTATAATTATACCCACCCCCTTTCCCCTTCCCCGTTATTAAAAACACGCACACAAGACAAAACTTAAGTAGGAATTTGAGTCCACTCCCCACCTCGTTGTTGCACAGAATATTTAAGGACGAATCCCCACCCCCTGCCCTTGGCTACGTTCACTGTCGACACACAAATTCATACCGCTAATGACTTGTTTTATCCTGCAACTAGCCCCTCCTCCTGTGTATCCACAATTTTATACCACCAATTTAACCCCTCTTTGCTTATTGAAAAAAAATAAGGAATGGAACGAACGCACACCCACGTTATTGCTGAATCCACAGACATTAGGCACCAAATTAAAAAATGAATCGAAAAAGAAGGAGAGGATGAAAAATAAAGGTAGGGGAAAGTTGTTTTCAGCTTGGAACGGAGCACAGACCTTCCATTAAGAAATCTAATGAGATGTACAGAAAGTAAGAGACAAAAATGAACACTGATTTTGCATAGTAAACTGTGATATTGACCGAAATTGAAATGACGTGCTTCGGGCAAACGTGGGTAAATTACGGAAAGATAACAAACAAAGACAGAACCGTTGAATATAAGTTGGTAGTGAGATATACAGAAACTGAAGCAAAAAATTATTATTTGACTAAATAAAATCTGATATTGACGGAAATTGCACTCACAGACATCCGAAAGCATTGGTAAATTACAGAAAGATAACAAACACGAACAGAACGGTTTAATACTAGGGAAAAAACGCAATACAGAAGTTGAGACAAAAATGATCTTCTTTGACTGAATAAAATGTGATTTGACTAAACTTGAAATGACAGACTTCCGAAAGCGTGAGTACATTGGAGAAAGTCAGGATGGAAGTAACGTTTCTTGTGAATACGTTTTAAAGGTAATGTATGATTGATGAAAGAATAAATATGCTTTGAATGTAAGGAGGGTACTGCGGTGTAGTGGTGATGGTTACAGAATATTATAGTGTGGACTGGTATTGAAATATTTAACTAATCCTGACTGATATATTCATATGTGAAGAGAATAATAAAGACTTTAGTAGATTGTTTAAGGAATAATGATGACGCCGGAACCCCATTTCGGCACATAATAGTGCAAAGAAACGCCATCCCGGAACAAAATTTTACGCCGGAACGACATTCTTAAGTATATATTTTTATGTTGAAAAACATGGTTGCGAGTAATGTGTTTTAGTAAACAGCAGAATAATCGATTTCTATTAGTGCTCATACCTGATTGCATATGAAATAGAAATAATAATTGCTCTTTAGAATAAAAAGCAAGTTGGTGACGCTTTATAGATTTACAGATCGTAAATACTTTTAAATATTGTTCGAAATATCTATGGATATATTATGAAGGACAACAGAGAACTGTAGGAAGGAATTGAAAACCCGGCTGCACTAACAAAGGCTTGCTATATTATTTAGAAACTCAAACTTGCCAACCTTAAAAAATACTCGACACAGAGTGAAGTGTGATTGAAAGTGCATGAGTTACATTAAATTATTACGAGCAAATATTTAAGAACTTTGACATTAATTCTAGATATAAAAAAGTAGATAAATAAAATACCTATAAAGAACATAATACTCGGAATATGTAATGTCGTAATGTATTAAGTATAGGGAAACATACTTTTATCTAAAAATACACTTGTCGTATACATAAAAATACCACAAAAGTTTAATATAGCCTACAAATGAAACTTTAACATGTAGACGGCAACAGAGGAACGGATGACACTTGAACAAAGTTTACATACAATCAATCAGTCGAATGTGTCTTGAAGGCAATGATGTACAATAACATGTAATACTTTCAATGAGTATAAAATATTACAAACTTGGAATAATTTAATAATAATGCATTCGTATGATATTTTAGATCAAAGATCAGTAAAATAAGATACTAATGAAATGTGGAATAGTTATATTATGATCGAAACTACTTGAAAGTTGGATTCAATTAATAATTAAAACATTCGTCGGCGCTAGATAATATATGTTTGTTGAAACAATCTAAGGATCACTATGAACACAAATGAATTAAATAAATACGTCATCCATGGAGCATTTACGGTATTTGAGTTGTGCATTTTTAAAACGTTTATTTTTGCTGTGATTTTATGGGACAAACTATAATGAGAAAACATATTGTGATTGGTTAAAAAATTTAATAAAGACGGTTAATGATTGGACTCAAACCTAGCAGCTGATGAAATTGTACATAATGGCAGTTTGTGAATGTTTTACTAAGGAAGTTAGTCGTGATTGTATAATAAGCACTATAGAACATTGGAAATCGACATTACCGCTAACGTGTATAACACGCTATATGGACTTAGCACAGTACGAGTGCATTGATATTTGTAAGGAACCTAAGGGAAAAATTGTGAGGTAAACTTTACTGTATTATAGTATGTGTAATGAAATTTATGAAATATTTTTATAGATGAATCCAGATAATAGCATTACAACTCTCAAAGTTTTGGTCTACATATATAAAAATAATTAGAAATGATGAATACTTGCAGAAATCACATGCACTTTTGTGGATGAAGGATTGGATTCATTGTTTTTAGTAGTGTTTTAGGGATGAAAATGATGGAAATGAGAAAATGAAGTTCTTTTAAGTCGAGGTTAAATAATGTGTGAATTTTATAAGTATTAACAGACGAACGAGAAATCATGATGTTATGAATACCATCCTTAAGACGAGAAGTGTGGTGAATTTAAATGTGAGTTGCGCAGATGTACTTTAAAACGTGTGTTTTCGCACAAAAATATTGTTGTATCAGGCCATTGAGAGTATGTTCCTTTTAAAGTCAGTGTGAGTAGAAGCTTTGTTGGCGGTGGTCTATAGTTTGGGAGGAAAGCCAGAGGCAGTTTAAAATTGAAAAGACTGTATCAGGATTTTGATGTCCAGTATTACATGTATTTAATTGAATAAATTAAGTACTTTGAACAGTGCTTTGTCTTGGTGAAGATTGGAAAGTTTCTTCATTTATAATGGATCTTTGGGGAAAAGATTCGTGTTCAAGTGACAGTGTTTTGAATGCAGTGAACGAAGCGGAACCTTTTGCTCAAACTTTATCAAATATTGAAAAGCGGTCGCAGAGTTTCTCCTTACCTATCAAAAGCGATGTGACTGAAAAATACTTTAAATGTTGTCTCCCTAAAGAACAATGCTTATTTCCTAACGAAAAGTAAACTTGTTAAAATAGATATTGAAGAAAGACAAGACAGTCCATCCCTATTAAAGCCAAGCGTTACCAATATGTATCGCCCTGTGTTTAAATACAGACACAAATTCTAGAACGGAGGCTTCATGTTTTTCAACAATATGCATGTAAAAAGACATGTCTCGAAAACCAAATGAGGTGGAAAGTGGATTGGTGCAAAAGGATATTGAAGAAAGACCAGGTAGGTCATCCTAACTAAATCCCTATGTTGTTAGTATGCGTTCCCAGTGTGTAAATACAAACACAAAACTTACAACGGAGGCTCCTGTTCTTCAACAATATGCATGTCTCCAAAACCAAATTACCTCAAAAGTTAATTGACGCAAATGGATATTGAAAACAAACCAGACAGTGCCTTCTTATCAAACTCAAGTGTTTTTAGATAACAGTGTGTATTAGCTATATGTAGATACAGACATGAAACAGCCACCACAAGTTCATGATAGTTCAAAAATATGTATGGACACAAAACTTGGAACCAAAGATTCAAGTGTGTCAAAAATCTGTGTGGAATTAGACAGTTCCTTATAATCCTTAGAGGTAAAAAGTGAATATGTTGAATTAGCTATTAGCCAGGATGAGAAGAAAATGTCTTGTAATTGTAGAATTTAGGCGGCGGATACATGGTGTTTATGGCAGTGTTATAAAAATATAAACCTGATCGATATCTTGTATGTGAACTCTGCTTTAATGGGCACCCACTTTATGCAGCTCATATGTGTCGTAGAGGAAAATTTGAGGTTCTTAAGGAGAAAAACGGAGCAAGTTCTATTTAATCCAGTAATATAGCAAGATTTGTGTAGTATTTATAAAAGGATGCATGCTAAACTGAATGCAGTGTTTCGTTGGTTTTATTTGAATATAAAACATAATGCGTCGGAGATGGTAGAATTAGCAAGGTGTATGTTTTACGAGTACGACTTCAATACAAAGTGAAATGTATCACTTTCTTCTCTATTTAGGCCTTGGCAGTCGTTGGATATTTGGTGGAACCCCTATACGGAAAGTTATACCTCTAAAGAGTGTGGTATAATAGAGGCGCGAGGATATTTTGAAGACGTTACCGACAGTTAAGATATGTGGACAATTTGAAAACAACGAATATGTGCTGCACATAGTAACGAATACAAATTCTGTTCACGCGCTTTATGAATTGTTTAATAAGTTGCATTATTATACGAAAATTAACTTTATTTACTTTTATTGGTGCTTGACGAAACAGGTAAACAACCATGTGAACAATGTGTGAATTTGTGCAAGCAAAAGTAAAACCGTTTGAACAACATATTACGAGAACTGTGTAATTTTGTGCAGTGGCAGTGTGTTGATTAGTACTGTAGAAAAAAATCAAACATAGCACAAACTGTCAGACTGAGATGAAAATTAAACGTGATAGAAGACTTGCTGTTGTAGAAAAAAACAGTGCTTGAACGTGAAAAGACACCTAAGTGAATTGGAAAATGCCTTTTTTATAGAACTAAACCTAAATAATGTATAGTGTGGATATGTATTTAAATATATAGTAAGGTGAAATAGTTTCGTGTTTCAATTTTATGTGCCTTCAGAAATATGGTGAGGTATTTAGTATTTATAATACTGTGTTGTAATTTTTAGTCTTTAAGCTCAGGCTGGCATAATAAATTTTGCTTGACTCACATTTTGTACTCTGATGGATGGCGTTGGTATTTATTTAAAACATACTATTTTTTACATGCAACTAAGTTAAAATTCGTACGAATATTTTCACGTTCTTATAGCTATTATATTAGGGTAGTTATCTGCTGAAATCGAACTGTCAACATTTTTATACTACTCACAATGCTGTACACCAATTTGTTGATGTGTTTTAATGAATGCCAGATGATACAGTGATAAATAAAACAACCACTAAGGAAAGAAATACGATTTATTTCAAACTACACAAGTATAACACATAAAATATTGGAAAGTATAAAATTTTCATTTGATAGGTTTAATGTTATAGAAATAAAAATTTTGCGTGCAATTATTAGAAAACTATTGCAACTTTTTTATTGTTTAGACTATTCGATTTAATACATAATAAAATAACTGAATGACAGCCAAAAGGATACAGTACTCTTTTATATATGTAACAGTTTGGTGAAAGTGGGTTGTTAATTATTTAAACCATTAGTGTGCATTTTAGTTGAAAACCAAAGATCAAACTTTTATTTGGTTATGGAATTCGTTTATTGTGTTTTAAATTTAAGTGTAATATACGTCCGGGTAATGTGGACTCTAAAATTAAAATCAGCAATTAATAATGCAAAATTATGATACACAAATACCTTTTTAATATTATTACAGACATCTTTACAGTTTGCATAAGTCCAGATTTGTATTGGAAATTCTAGCAAACCACCATTGCAATCTAAAGTACTAATGGAAACACAGGACATAGGGTCCCCATTGAACAGTAAGATTCGTATCGCAAATGCAAATAAATTCTTTACATACGATGGAGCACTTGAAATTTGATGTTGATATCGTATGGAAATTTCTCATTTAATAGACAGAGATCTTCCATCGTCGTTATTATGTTTGGTTATAATTTTAAAATCTTTGGTATTTGTAGGTGGAAACATTAAATCGAAATAAGTAAGTGTTGTCTGTCCAATATTTTGCACAACTATCACTGCAAAATAAACTATTATTACCCTTACAAAATGTAATATGTGCAACTTCAGACACGACCATGCTATGTCGCAGAATCACGTAATAATAGGAAGTAGAATTTCATTTCTTAGCTTTATAGCCATTCAAGTTGACACTACGATAAGGGAAAACGATTTGGGGAAGCTGATGTTTAGGGTGTATGTTGATGGTGCCATCGAAGCATTTGCATTAAAACAGTAATGATTGTTGTCCATTACAATTAAACTCACGACCACTCGAATGCAGCCCGAAAATTGTACTACTCATTCACAAACATTCATTCCAAGTATTAAACTATAGAAATGATAAAACTGTGAAATAATTATAGTTTGTTCCACATTGCTTATCTGTTTTTTTAGTTGTTGTATTGAAAACATGCTAGAACTTAGTCATATGTATTGAAAAAGACGCTCAAAGGAAGAGTCAAACCGAGTTACCAAAATTCATATGTGGAAGGTGGACAGGTAAACTTCGATGACTTGGTTTGGCTTTTCCTTTCATTGTTTTTGCCCCTGTTAGTTGGAACTTTTAATTTTATGTTCGACAGAATTTTGTATTTGAAACTATAAAACATTTTTGTTTTCTTTGTTGGTTAAGATTTTTTCTAAAAAAGATTTGACAGAATACTTGAAGAGAAACGTTTCTGCTTAAAAAAAGTTTTTGTTGATACATTGCACGTCTAAAATTGTTTTATAGGTCACCAAAAATGATTTTTGTTTCACTGCATATAAATCTTTTTTCTAAAAAAGTTGAGTGACAATGTCGTATATGAAATATTTTTTGTACAATGTAACTTTATTTTGAAAATAGTTTTGCATGGCAAGAAAAAGTCATCTCTCACTTTGTATGTCACAATTTGTTTTTTTAATTTTGTGACAATGTAACTTCATTTTAAAAATTATCTGTGTGTGCCAACAAAAAGTTTTTTCTCGCACTCCATCTCATAATTTGTTGTTACATTACAGGATTATTTATGTTTTTTATTTCTGTAATAGTAATTGTTACTTTTGTTGTAGTATTTTTCTTTGTGTTAAGTTTTTGTTTTCATATTGTGCAGTGTCAAGTTTTTTGTTTTCCTGAAACGATATTTTAAATACATGTTTCAGTTCTTTTGTAATTACACTGTTTATTTTGGAAACTATTTCTTTGTTATAAATTAAAATGAGCCATTAGACAATCACGAAACAAGTTATTCTTATTCGTAATTGTTTACGAGATCTCTAGTGGTTTTTATTATCAGTTACTTCCAGTTTAGCTTTTGGAATAGTGAATCTAAGTTACCCGTAACTGTTGTATGATAAATCTAAAAATCGATACGAGAAATATCAGTTTCACTGATATCAGACGGGTAATATACTGCGAACTTTAGTATAGCAACGTCTCGTGATGTATTTCCTCAAACAATTTTGGTAGATGAAACCCTTGCGCAAGGTGTTATGCGCAGGTTGTCTTTTGCTATGACGTCATAACTTTTTTGAGATAGTTTGTCATATAACTATCATTAAATGCATTTGCAAAACTGCTTGTACTCATCTTTTGACGTACGAAAATTTCGTTCTCACTGATGTAAAAGTTTGTTTTTCATTGACGCGTTTTGCTTTTTTATATTTTGCTTACCAAAGAAATGTAAAATTACGTTTTACACATTAAGAAATTTACAAATACATGTTTTAGTTTGTGATCGCACTTTTCTTTGACGATAAAAGTATTTGTTGAAGCGTTGTCGAATTTTCATCCGCAATGGTCTGTAATTCCAAGAGATAAATCCTGTATCTTCTTACCACCACGCATTTAAAGATGCTTTTCGTCTTAAAATCTTTTTTCATGCTGCAAATAAGAAAATAAAAGACTAAACAAGGGACACAACACGTAAACTGTGATTCTTATTCTAGGGTATGCAATGAAAATCTATTTGATAAATATTCGATTCCTTAAATAACAAAATGGTATTCCAGTGTGAAAAGAAATCCATTTTGCATTATCTTTACTTGAAATCCAAGATACTTATTATATATAAGCTGCACTGTCCATCAACAATTCCTTGCTTTGTTTTTTTTGTTACGTAACGTTTTCCAAGTTTCATTACAAACATGATTAAAGGGCATACGTTACTAAACAATAACTTAATTACACAGTCTTCCATCTGCTGTCTTAATTTCTATATAATCAAAACTCAGCCTTCCTGTTGCTTTCCTGTCATGCTCCGTTTCATTTGTTTCATTGCATATGACTAAGTTTTCGCACGTTTTCGATAGGACACGTATTACAAAAAACAGATAAGCAATGTGGAAGAAACTATAATTATTTCACAGTTTTATCATTTCTATAGTTCAAGTAGACAATTACTTGGATTGATTGTTTGTGAATGAGTGGTACAATTTTCGGGTAGCATTCGAGTGGCCGAGAGTTTAATTTAACGGACAACAATCCATAGTGTTTTTAATACAATTACGCACTTGAAATTGCTTGGATGGCACCATTAACAAACACCTTAACCATCAGCTTCCCCAAATCCTTTTTCCTTAACGTAGTGTCACCTTGAACGTCTATAAAGCTAAGAAATAGAATTGTACTTCCTATTATTATGTGATTCTCTATTAATACTTCAAGTTCTTTCATATTAAAACTAGTACCGTTTCATCTGACATAGCATGAATGTGTGTAAAGATGCGCATGCTACATTTTGTAAGGGTAATAATAATAGTTTATTTTGCATTGATAGTTGAACAAAATATTGGACAGACAACACTTATTTCGATTTAATGTTTCCACCTACAAAAACCAAAGATTTAAAAATGATATCCAAACATAATAAGGACGATGGAAGATCTCTCTTTATCAAATGACAAATTACCATACGATATCAACATCATCAAATTTCAAATGCTGCAGCGTATGTAAAGAATGTATTTGCATTTGCGATACAAATCTTACTGTTCAATGTGGACCCTGTGATGCATTAGATTTTATATTCAAATAAAACCAACGAAACACTGCATTAAATTTAGCATGTATCCTTTTATAGATACTACACAAATCTTACAATATTACTGGATTAAATAGAACTTGCTCCGTTTTTCCTTAAGAACCTCAAATTTTCCCCTACGACACATATGAGCTGCATAAAGTGGGTGCCCATTAAAGCAGACTTCACATACAAGATATCGATTTGGTTTATATTTTTATAACACTGCCATAAACACCATGTATTTGCCGCCTAAATTCTACAATTACAAGATATTTTCTCCTCATCCTGGCTAATAGTTAATTCAACATATTCACTTTTTACCTCAAATGATTATAAGAAACTGTCTAATTCCACACAGATTTTTGACACACTTGAATCTTTGGTTCCAAGTTTTGTGTCCATACATATTTTTGAACTATCATGAACTTGTGGTGGCTGTTTCATGTCTGTATCTACATATAGCTAATACACACTGTTATCTAAAAACACTTGAGTTTGATAAGAAGGCACTGTCTGGTTTGTTTTCAATATCCATTTGCGTCAATTAACTTTTGAGGTAATTTGGTTTTGGAGACATGCATATTGTTGAAGAACAGGAGCCTCCGTTGTAAGTTTTGTGTTTGTATTTACACACTGGGAACGCATACTAACAACATAGGGATTTAGTTAGGATGACCTACCTGGTCTTTCTTCAATATCCTTTTGCACCAATCCACTTTCCACCTCATTTGGTTTTCGAGACATGTCTTTTTACATGCATATTGTTGAAAAACATGAAGCCTCCGTTCTAGAATTTGTGTCTGTATTTAAACATTTAAACACAGGGCGATACATATTGGTAACGCTTGGCTTTAATAGGGATGGTAACTGTCTTGTCTTTCTTCAATATCCATTTCAACAAATTTACTTTTCGTTAGGAAATAAACATTGTTCTTTAGGGAGACAACATTTAAAGTATTTTTCACAATCACATCGCTTTTGATAGGTAAGGAGAAACTTTGCGACCGCTTTTCAATATTTGATAAAGTTTGAGCAAAAGGTTCCGCTTCGTTCACTGCATTCAAAACACTGTCACTTGAACACGAATCTTTTCCCCAAAGATCCATTATAAATGAAGAAACTTTCCAATCTTCACCAAGACACAGCAGTGTTCAAAGTATTTAATTTATTCAATTAAATACGCGTAATACTGGACATAAAAATTATGATTCAGTCTTTTCAATCTTAAACTGCCTCAGGCTTTTCTCCCAAACTATAAACCACCGCCAACAAAGCTTCTACTCACACTTACTTTAAAACAAAACGTACTATCATAGGCCTGATACAACAATATTTTTGTGCGAAAACGCACTCGCTTTAAAGCACTTCTGTCGAACTATCATCCCTTAACCTTTATTTCTTTCATCTGCGTCATTTCATTTAAATTCACCACACTTCTCGACTTAAGGATGGTATTCGTAACATCATGATTTTTATTGGCCTGTTATTACCTATAAAGTTCATACATTATTTAATCTCTACCTAAAAGCACTAATACCTCATTTTCATCCCTCAAAATACCAGGTAAACGAAGCATGAATCCAATCCTTCATCCACAAAAGTGCATGCAATTTCTCCAAGTACTCATATGTTCTAATTATTTTTATATATGTAGAAAAAACTCTGAGCGTGCAATGCTATTATCTTGATGCATCTCTAAAATATTTCATAAAGGGCCTAGAAGGGTATGATAGTAAAAAGTGGCTTGGAAGGAGTCGTGATTTTAAAAAATACTACGATATTCGACATAAAAAATGATGGCTCTCCATCAAATTTCTGCGCAAAAGATACGAACCTAACCTCAGAACAAACCAAAGTATATTTTTTGTTACTTTTGCGACATCGTGACCGTGTATTTTTAAACTGAAGATCTTTCCAAGCTCTACAAGATGGTATTTTTTCAGATTTGTTGGCACAAAATTAAAATTTTGAGCGAGGTTACAAAATTTTAAAATTGAATTTAAGAAAGAAGACAATAGCTGGCTGGCAAAAAATATATGTGATGCATATTTAGTGGTTCTATAACCATGATTTTTTTTAGATCTTTTTAAAGTGGTAGAACATAACTAAAAAATGAAATACCTCATTTTTGGTCACTTTTAAGTCGTTTCATATTCGTCTCGTTAGCTCACAATGGTTCGTGGTGTTCTCAGATCTTGCAACTTTAATTGAACCCTTTTCCCAACGTCATAGAATGATGAAATTTCGCACAGCGACGTAAATCGTCTGACAACAACTTACATTGTTACTTTCATATATTTCTATATGTATATAGTTTAAAAATATATGTTAATATGTTGTATTTCAAACTTCTGTAGCCTAAAAGAAATACTATCCTGCACCGGAGCTGGGTTTGGATAGTTGCAGAACACTTTAGGATTTGGACCACAAAATATTAGCTTGACAACAAGTATTAACACCGAAATAACCCGAAAAAACATAAACAAAGGACTTCCTCAACGGTGCAAATTAACAGGATAACCTGATCAGTTAAGCAAAGGGATTTGAAATAAGACACGTGGCCGGCCTTTTTACGTAGCACATGTACTGTGAATACAAGTTCGATAGGTCCATTTGTCAGTTCCACTTCGTGGACGACTGGTCGAGACGTCGGCTTCTTGCGTGAAAGGTCCCGGGTTCGCATCCCGCCCGGGACAGCACTTTTTCTTCTTTTTCTTTCCAAATATAATTTTATATGTTAATATTTATCATTTACTATGTAATTTTCTTCGTGCATGATTCAACAGACAAGCATGGGGCGCACTTTCATATACAGTCAGTTTCTAAATTCTTTAATTTGCGCGCCCCATGAGTTTCTTTTTAGTCATGCATGAACAAACATATCTTTTACTTTTAAGTACGAATTGTTTAAGCAAAGGATGTCTTTATAACGTTCTTTATAACGACAGCCTGGACCCTGCACATGGAGAGCACAGAGATTGGGATAAGATAATGCTAAAATGAATTTTATGTGTACCAAATAGAACATTTACAGGTGGAATAGAATGGTAACAGCATTTTTCCGTATGCCAACCGCTAACCGAGTGCTGCGTTTCCCCGCCGCTCCTCTGCCCAGCTTTCTTCGGTAGCACTATGCCCCACCTTTGCACACCTCGCTCGCCGTGCATTACGATACATCCTAGCTTTCAATAGCAATCTGTTATTTCTATACATCCTACCAATTATTAATTAATAAATATGAACATATAACAATATATTTTGAAAGAACAAAGAAGAAAAAGTGTCCCGGGCGGGATTCGAACCTGGGATCTTTCACGAAATACGCAGACGTCTTGACCAGTCTTCCACGAAGGGGAACTGGAAAATCGATCTTTCGAACTTGTATTTACAGTCTATGTTACGTAAAAAGCTCGGTTACGTGTGTTATTTCCAACCCCCGTGTTTAGCTAATGACGTTTTCCTGTTAACTTGCACCGTTGAGCAAGTCCTTGTTTATTATTTTTATCGGGTTTATTTCGGTGTTAAAACTTTTTCTCAAGCAAATATTTTTGACACAAATCTTAGTGTTCTGCAACCAGCAAAACCCAGCTCCGGTGCAGGAAAAGTATTTCTTTTAGACTACAGATGTCTGAAATACAATATATTAACATATGTTCTTAAACTATACACATATAGAAATATATGAAAGTAACAATGTAATGTGTTGTCAGACGATTTACGTCGCCGTGTGAAATTTCATCATTGTATGACGTATGGAAAAGGGCTCAATTAAGGTTGCTAGATTTGAGGACACCACAAACAATTTTAAGCTAATGAAACGAACATGAAATGCCTTTAATTGATCAAAAACGCGGTTTTTCATTTTTTGGTTATGTTCCACCACTTTAAAAAAATCTAAAAGTAATCATGGTTACAGAACCACAACAAATACATCATATATATTTTTTTCGAGCCAGCTATTGTCTCCTTTTTTAAATTCAATTGTAAAATTTCGTAATCTCTCTCAACATTTTAATTTTTGCGCCAACAAATCTGAAAAAATACCATCTTGTACAGCTTGGAAAACTCGTAGGTGCAAATCCGACAGAGATATCGCAAAACTAACAAAAACTATACTTTAATTTATTTTGAGGTTAGGTTCGCATCCTTTGAGCTGAAATTTGGTGGAGAGCAATCATTTTTTATGTTCAATATCGTAGTATTTTTTAAATCACGATTCTTTCCAAGGCACGTTTTACCATGTTACTCTGCTAGGCCCTTTCATTACACGTACTATAATACATTAAAGTTTACCGCACAATTTTTCCCTTGGATTCCTTACAAACGTCAGTGCACTCGTGCTGTGCTGAGTCCATAGGACTATCAATACAGCATGCTAAACACGTTAGCTGTTATGTCGATTCCCAATTTCTATACTGCTTATTATACAACAATAAAACAATTCACAACCAACTTCCTTAGTAAAATATTTATAAACTGTCATTACGTACAATTTCAACAGCTCATAGGTTCGAATCCAATCATTAACCGTCTTTATTAAATTTTTTAACCAATCACAATATGTTTTCCCATAAAATCACAGCAAAAATAAACGTTTTGAAAAATGCAAACGCAAATACCGTAAATGCTCCATGAATGACGTATTTATTTAATTCATTTGCGTTCATAGTGATCCTTAGATTGTTTCAATAAACATATATTATCTAGCGCCGACGAATGTGTTAGTTATTAAAGGAATCCAACTTTCAAGTAGTTTCGATCATAATATGACTATTCTATATGTCATTAGTGTGCTATTTTACTATTCTTTGATCTAAAATATCATACGAATGCAATATTATTAAATTATTTCAAGATTGTAATATTTTATATCATTGAAAGTATTACATGTTATTATACGTCATTGCCTTCAAGACACATTTGACTGATTGTATGTAAACTTTGTTCAAGTGTCATCCGTTCCTCTGTTGCCGTCTACATGTTAAAGTTTCTTTTGTGGCCTATATTAAACTTTTGTGGTAATTTTTATGTCTACGACAAATGTACAGCTAT
>JAGDQP010023080.1:18488-29635 GCA_022664845.1 Lepisma saccharinum | reverse complement strand
TTAAGATTATACAATATGTACGTAGTTTAATAATGGTCCCTTAAATAAGTTTCAAATTCACCTACGCTATATAGGCAACTATTTTTAAGCATATTTTTAATATAGCTGTCAAACCTTTATATAGCTATCTATATCTATCTATATATATATATATATACAGATGCTTATCAGAATAATGGAAACACCTGAACGAAAGTGCAACTTACCAGATTAATATGGTGTCGGGCCACCTTTCGCCTTCAGAACAGCCTTGATGCGACGTGGGATGGAGGCATAGAGGTCGTGAATGGTAGCAAGTGGAATATTACACCATTCCTCGTGCAGGGCATCGGCCAGTTCTGTGAGAGAGGATGGAGGTGGAAATCGTCGCCGGAGTCGTGTTTCCAAGATGGACCACAGATGTTCAATTATGTTGAGATCTGGGGATTGGGCGGGCCAGGGGAGGTGTTGAACTTCATCCCGATGTTCCTCAAACCACGCTGCAACAACTCCAGCTGTGTGAATGGGTGCATTATCATCCTGGAATATGGCGTCATTGTCCGGGAACAACATCCGGACCATAGGATGCAAGTGGTCTCCTAAAATTGCGACATAATCGTTGACAGTGATGCGTCCGCGAAGTGTGACCACAGGACCCAATGAAAACCATGATATTGCGGCCCACAGCATCACCGTGCCGCCGCCATGTTTCACAGTTGGGCGGAGACACTGCAGATCATACGCTTCTTTGGGCGTTCTCCACACATAAACACGGCCCGTGGTTTGGAATAGGGTGAATGGTGACTCATCCGACCATACCACACGTTTCCAGTCGTCAACGGTCCAAGTTGCATGGTCACGGCACCATTTGCGGCGTGCTAAAGCGTTCTGGTCCCTGATGAGAGGTTTGGCCCGTGCAACACGACCCCGTAAGTTCATGTCATGTAATTCGCGGCGGACTGTGATTGTCGAAACAGGTTGGGGGAGGTGCTGATTGAGTTCCTCCGTCACTTGCGCCGCAGTGGCACGACGGTTCCGCGTGACAATGCGCTTTAATACCCGGCGTGCCCTGTCACTGATGCTTTTCTTCCGCCCACTGTTCCGCTTCCCCGATGTGGTTTTCCCGTGTGTTGTGTAGGCCGTCATCACCTTCGACACTGTCCCTGGCGACACACCTAACACACTAGCCACTGCCGTCACACTCACTCCACATAACCGCGCACCAACAATTTGCCCTCTTTGAAACTCTGAGAGGTCTCCCATTTTACACTACCTCCGTCTGCTGCAGCCACTGCACACTCCTGTTCCACGACGCCTGACGTAGTATGGAGACCGACCTAACACACCACCACCAGCAGTCCGGAGCTGCGGTCGCCACGACACCACTGCCAACCCATACATCTGACGTGTTGCCAACTACAGGTGTTTCCATTATTCTGATAAGCATCTGTATCTTCGGTAGAGGCCTCATCCACTATTGGATTGAATATGGCTGTGATTTATTTATCTGTATATATAAATTATACTTTCTTTTACCTGATAGGCAGAGTAAAATACTGCAAACGTACAAAACAAAATATGTACTTTTTAGAAATACCATTTTCGTCGCGGATAAAACACTTTCGATAAAACAAACGCTGTGAATGAAACCTTATGCGCCCGCTCGGTGCGTCTGTCCACAACTTTCAACTCAGGAACTACTGGGGTTAAAGAGTAGGCTGAGGTGTCATTGGAAAGGTCTTGGCGAGACTAGCTCGAATCCGTATCATACATCCAGATTGCAAGGGGTGCTAGGGATAGGGGTAATTTATATTTTTGGAACTACTACGACTAGGAAAGTGATTGTAGTGTTGTTGGAAAGGTCTGGGCAATACGAGTTCTAACCCGCATCATTCATACAGATTGCAGGGGCGAATCCCGAGTTTCGGTGGGGTTCAACTTCGGAACTACTAGAAGAGTGGTTTAGGTGTCGTTGGAAAGGCCTCGGCAACACAAGTTCCCCGAACCATTTCTCTAGATAGCAGGGGCGGTTCCCGAGTTTCAAAGGGCATTTTCAACTTTAGAACTACTTGGACTAGGGAGGTAGTTGATGTGTATGTGTCGTTGGAAAGTTTCCGCCGCAAATTTTCGAATGCAACATTAATCATATAAATAGGATGCTCGCTGCTGAAGCCTGGCGGTACCTTATGTTCATTGTTCTGCGACTGGACTCTGCCTCACTTGTTTCTTATCGTATTGACTTCATCTTTACTTATGTTACACAGTAGTCAAATTATATTATACATACTTTTCCGAGCTCAGAATTGTTTACAAGTTTTTCTAGAGAGGTTTCTCGCTTATTATCCCGTTCTCTTATTATCCCACTCTCCCCTATTTAATGAGAAGGAGTTGAAGAGAGTAAGTGAGAAATGTTCAATACTGAAAACAATAAAGAAGGGAAAAGAAAATTGTTAGGATCCCTAGTAGCACATCCACGTCGGCCGATATGGGCATATTGGATTTACGACATCGATCGATATCGTTCAACGACATAGGCCCCATATTAGATGGCAAACATCTTAGCCAATATCGCCCAACGATATGAATCAACATCGTTCGACATCGATCATAGACATTGCTCAATATCGGGTATCCATATCACTCAATATCGGTCATTGACATTGTGAGCATAATCTAATTCTGATTTTTTTATTTTTTTAAAAGGATTCCCACTTTTTATATAGGATCACCAACGTCTCTTCCGCTTTTACAAACGAGACAAAAGTGTAAAATATCCCCCGGTTCTGGCGGTGTACGATAACCAGCGTAATAAATATTACCATAAATCTTGTTGGTTTGTCTATGTACTTACAGTATCAAAGACTCCTTGGGAAAAACACAATCAGCTTTAACACTTTATTTGTCTGTGTCCTTCCTTCCCGTTGAAGAGCATGTTATTTCTGCACTTTAACATGCGTCGATGAACAACTCTATGTCACCAAACAAAGCTGGCCGCGTGTTGACTACAACATTAACTTTTATATTTTATCACCAGAGGGATATAGCGTCGCTTGAATAAACATCGGTTTGCCCATATGGACCTACATGGATCAATATAGATCTTGGTAACAGACATGGATCGATATTGTTCCATGACAAGAGCTCTATTTGTTAATTTTAATTTATTCATTATGAACAAAAAGTTTTTTTTTTTAGAAAATGGATTTATTCTTTGTCCAATACTTACTATAATTTTAGAAAATAGTTAAATTAGTGATACCGATAATCGATGTCGATCCCACATCGATCAACGTGGGCTTAAGCGGGGTCGCTCTCCAGCCCGCATTAACGATGTGGGGCGATATGGGTCCCATGAGAGGCCAACGTGCATGCGCTACTGGGGAACATCTGTTGCATGGAAAAAGAGAAACAGGAAGAAGACACAAGGTATTTACAATGTTACTGAAAAGGTAAGTCGTACGCTAAGACAAGAAGATAACCACAACATTGTAATAAAATAACAAGGCTAAATTAGACCAGAAGGACCCGTCGCTTTCAGAAGAACGTGACTATTAATGATGATGATACTTGAAAACCAAAACTGGTAACGAAGTGTTTCGACTTAAAGTAGGCTAATTCTTTAAATCAAGCATCCACTTTAAGCTAAAGCATAGATATCGATTGAACGTGAATGGATATATAAATATGATAGGGTTATGAAGAAAATCTATTTTTAGCCTGTCTTTTTAACTAAGGAACCCGTTGCTTTATTCTTACTCTTCCCGTTTTCTTTTTCGCTTAATGTTGTCGAAGCCTACAGCGCTAGCGAATTCTCTCGTGGCGTTGCAAAGAAGAGACAATGCTGTAATTGGATATCTGGCTAGAAAGAGACAGAAACAGAGAGACGAAAAAGAAAAACACATTTTGATTCGAGCAAGTAGAAAAGAACCTTTTTCTTGTTCTTCTTTTTTTATTTTGTCGCTGTACTATTGTTTTTCATGGTCAAAGTAATTTTGGCTTCTCTGTGTCGGAGCATTTATGGAATTATCTTTGTAGCAAATATCTAATTTTAAAAGTTGATTTTTTTTTCAAGGACCTTCGCAAGGCTTTTTTAATGAGGTTTTTCGCCATTTGTTGTGTTGTATTACAACTTTTGTACATTACGTAATAAAAGAAGCTTGTTTAAGAACTTTCTCACACGTGGACTAAAGTCACATTGAACAAATGTGCGATGCACTTCAGGTTTCTAGAATAAAAAGAACGTTATGGTATATTAAGTTTCCTCTAGTGGGGACAATAGTTTACGCTGGGAAATACTATAATTACCGTTAACAGCTTTGTAAGACCTTACAAATGCCTTATTTACGGAATACTCTGGTTGGACGAACAGCAAGAAAGGAAATATTGTGAACGTTGTGAGTCCTGTCCTTTTATCACTTAGCGTGTCTCTGTTTGCAAGAGCATGTAATTTTACTGAACTGAGTTTTGAAAATATTATAGTGAAATGAATCAAAATGGTGCAGAATTATAACCAGATAGCATACCACCTTGCAACAAAATTGTCAGTCACTTGGTTTAAGCTTGTCAAACTTGATATTGTGTTGACCTTAATAAACAAGCATGAAACAAAATTTGTTGGAACAACGTAAGGACCTTGGTTGTTATTAACTAAACTAATTCAAGCTTGTTGGAACAAACAATTATGCGAGGAAGATTCTCAAACTTGTTATTTATTTGAATTTTGTCGTTGCACTTCCGCTGACATCTCACTGCGTTGAAGTCCCATCACGCGCCAGAACTTTTTCGCCATAAGCTAATCTTCGCCAAATCCCACTCTTTTACTACAGGCGTCTCTTGCGATCTGCCTTGTAGTATAAATAGTGTTTGGAAAGCGTGCTAGGGCGTGTAAATCCATGGTCTGATGACTACAGCTTCGGATTGGTGTGCCAGTGGACCTCAATTCTATTCTTACCCTCGGTAATGTTTTTATTTTTATTTTTTATTTTTTTAAAAAAAGAAAAGAAGCATATTGCTTTTCTTTCTTGTCCTGACAAGATTATTTCAACCTTGATTGTTGTAAACTAGGCTGTTTGATTTTGGCTTGATTTTGACCCTTTTCGCTTTGATCTGCTAAGCTTGCGTCCCACTTGTCAAAGTAAACTTGATTCACTTTTGAGTGATGTCAAAATTGCTATGTGGGATCGTTTTACAATTACCGAAGGATTTTTTTATGGAGTAGAATTTAGTATACTGGTTACTAATACCGAATAACCTAACTCGTCGAGGGCATTTTCGCCTCGTATCCGGGAGGTCTTCGGAACGAATTCTGAGGACAGTCGTACTAACTGAGATTTCCGCTGAGACAGGCTACTAAATTTTAGACATTGTATCTTGAATTAAGGTCTGACTTCTTCTGTCTTCACTTTTATTGTCCATCAGATTCAACACTTTTCGGTGTTCCAGGGCAACAACCACTTTTTATGTTAAATCAACAGAACAAACGGTGTTGATTTTGGTTATTCGATGCAATGGATGTTGTCAATGCTGATTCAACAGAATGGAGGATGTCGTACTGGCACTATTACAGCGTTGAATCAGCAAAATAACACAACAAACGGTGTTGATTTAGCACCAAAAATGTTGTGGTCGCCTTGAGACACCGAAAAGTGTTGAATGAATACTTTTTGTTTTTTTTTTTTTGCAGTGTAGAATAATACCTTTTGATAAATAGTTTCCCTTGTGCATTATCTAAACAAGAAGTACCGGAGCTTTGAATTCCGTTCTATAGGCGCGGACCGCTATGTGCAGTTACCTTTCGTGAAGTTCTGTGGGCTTTCAAACAGAGGAGCTGTCAGGTTGAATGACTCATCACAAATGCCTCGTCTTCTTAGGAATCATCTGTGTGTATTGGATAGTTTCATCTGTCTTGCTAAAGTAACAGAAGAAAATAATATTTACAAGATAGCATCCACTTTTAAGTATTGATCTTATGGATTCTCCGATCATCTTCGCTTCTTGATATTCTTGAGGGAAGGGTGTGTTTGGAGATCGTTTACTGATACGCTGTAGTCTCTCTTCTTTGGTCGGCTGATAAGAAGAATAAACGTGCTCTGTATAACAAAGTATCTGTGGACTGATTGACTAAACTTCCATAATTAGTCTTGATAAGGTCTCAGATGTTTTTGCCTCTAGCTTCATTTTAGGTCAGGATTTTCGATCCAGATTTTAATATCGAATACATGATTTGGAATTGTCAGACAGGTCAGTTAATGATGCAACTGAATGCTATAATAACATATGGGAATGCTTATTAAACTGAACGTAGTACATGTGAATAAGACGGCCGGGCGTTAAACTAGTTCACCAATGAGTACAAAAAATTACCGAAGTTTTCTTCCCATTAATGTTGTGTAATATTCAGTTCTCGATATGATTTTTTTAACCGAGACCAACTTATTGAATGCCAAATTATCGATTCTTAAATACTATTTTAATCAAAAATAAATTAGTAGTAATTAAATATTTCGGAAATCAGAACAAATTTTTAATTGTCGAATTCCTTATGTTAATTGTCAGATATCATGTAGTCTTGCGGAAAGCTTGAATATAGCAACATTTTAATGTGTCTGACTTTCATTTGGTAAATGGTAATATTGTAACTTAACTTGTTCTAACTGAGATTTCGCAAAATTCTAGACATGGGAACATGACTAGAGCAATATTATTTACCTTACCACTTACTTGCAGTTACCTTTCTGTATAACTTTTCCCGGAAGCTTGTACACACAAAATTGTTGTTGACAGTTGTTTTTGACGTTGTTCTGTCACGGAATGTTCATGTAACAAAATGACCAGTAAGCCGTTGACAGTTTTGAAGACTTGTCTCGGCAAACTTAATTTAGTACATCGAATCCACGCAATAGGTAACAAAGAATCTCTACCAGAATTCTGTGCGTTTTATAATGTTTCACGGGGGCTCACTTTACACGATTACACAAATTGGAACACAAAATGATCTACTTCTTTAATTCGATTTTAAAACTTTCTTCTGTGAATTTCTATCTCTACAAGTGCTAAGGCATTGTATTTTTTGAAACACCCTGCATGTACACAGTGAATGTTGCTTATACGTAAAACCATAAGATATCAATCTAAATTCAATACTAGAAGCAGATCCGTTGTAAATGTTGAACAGCTATGAGCAACATTGATGTTGTAGACAACGCTATACGGAATATACAAATGACATGCAAATTCAATTTGCAACTTGAAAACGCAACGTTCAAATTGTCAATTCGCCTTGAGAAATGCCTGGAAGCAATGGACAATTAACAAAGACTGCAGAGAAATGCATGCAACAAGCATTTTAATGTGATTTCGTTGTCGATGAAGCGAGTGTTGTAATACTATCACTACGTGCTTTTAGGCTGTATTGCAGAGGAAAGTTCTTAGAAATCTCACGAGAACTAACGGTTATACATTACACTTGATTAATTAATTTGCCTCCGCTATTTTCTGCTTCTGACAACTCAACATATTCACTGTCACTTCTATGCAAACGTGCAAAACTAATTATTAAAGATGCGGGCGTCGTTATCCAGAGGTACGTTTCCATTCTATGCAGAGAGTTACCAAAATAGTTTTGAGAGTACGTGAATTTACCTTTGTAATATTGACGTGGAATAAAATATTTATGGAATTCCTGCCGTCAGATCATAAAGGTTGCTATTAAATATTTTGTTGTGTATTTTTTTAACGAGTTTAAGACGGAATCCAAGTAGATTTTCCCGCCTTTTTCGTTTCACGCCATTTCTTCAAATGTAAACAGAAAACATGAATTAACACGAACATATTCGTGAATTAAAGTTTGTTTCGTACTGTAATACTGAATACTATTAGCCTCAAAGATATGTTAGCAGAAACATCAACATTATGTCACCACACTTTTGAGACAGAATAAAGGAGAAGGACAACCTTGAAGTCGTCATACTTACTGTATTTCACCCGTGTTAAATTTGGTAATGACAGATACAACATTGGGGGCTCATCTCTGGTGCTTGGGGTCCACGGTTCGATCCCAGTTCATGCCATATGTGCCTTGGGGTGGGCAAACGCCGTGTACGTAGGTTTTTCCGAGGTTCTCCCACGTTCTTCATTCCACCAATTCTCCCATCATCATCCATCTGACCTGAGTCAAAGTTGCCCAAAGGTTTCAAATAAAAATTCAAAATTCAAATTCAGACTCATTTCCCGACGTCATACAATTTTGCACAGCTACGTAAGTCGGGTGACAATACAATATTATATTGTTACTTTCATATATTTCTTTATATTTATATATTTTAGAAGCATATTCTAATATTTTTTTTTAAAAATATGGACTTCTTTATCTTAAAATAAATACTAGCCTGCAACAACGTTTCTAAGTACAGTGAAGTTACTGATGAAAACATAAAATTGCTTGAACTTCAAGCAATTTTCCTTCGTCAACATATTTCATCTCATAATATCTCTGATATTTTAAGTTTGACATGTCAGTCCTTAGATTGCCTACATACAGTACACAATGATCGGCCACCTGATTTGTTACTATGATCTGTTAAAAATCAAACTTGAACAAAACTTTTTAAACGTTCTTGCCAATCGAAGCTCTATAGGGAGTAACACCTTTGTTCTGAAACATACCGGTATACAAAGTTGAAAGAAAAGGCGTGGTGAAAAATAAGTTGAAGATCGCGAGTAAGGGAGATGAGAGAGAAAGAGAAAGAAAGAAACCAAATCTTAATTGCATCTTTCACATTGAATCTGATATTCCGAAGGCCACCCTTCAGTGAATCGAAGAAGTGGAAATCTGATGATGCTAGATCAGGCCTGTATGTTGATGGGGCCATTAACCACCTCATTTGTGCAAAGCATTGGTGTGTGGCTAGAAACGTATGAAACCAAGCAATATCATGATGCAGTATAATAGCATAAAGATTTTTCTCAGATTTTTTTCTTTCTGGTGGCTGATCGAAGTTTCTTCAAAGACGCAATTCAGCGTTCATTAGTCACTGCGGAGATCTCTCCAAGAAAATCCAGCAAGATTAAGCTCCTGTCATGAAAAAAAAACAAGAATCATCAACATTGCTGCGGATTTCTGACTTCTGATCTTCTTAGGCCTGGGTGCGCTGCTGTACAACCACTCAATTCACTGTCGCTTAGTGTTACGCTTATATTGGTATATCTCAGTCATTCTTTTAATGTCTATGCATCGGCTCTCAACATAGGTAAGCGGGTGTCAACTGATGTAGAGCCACTTGGGCTACTCTTGACTGTAGCCTAGGTCCTAAAGCATCATCTGCGCAGTATCATGTCCACAGTTCAAGTCCTCGTGATTCCGCGGACTGTGATCTGCCGATCTGCACGAATCATGACATTAACTTGCTGTTAGTTGTCATCAGTTACTGCACTCATTTTGTGGTTTGTCCTTTATAGAGGGTTCTCCTGCTTTAAACAAATTGACCCACCTTGGAGAATTACTCTCCTGCTCCTCCAATGCTTCTTCCCCATACGCCTTTCAGAGCCAACCATGAAGGTTTGTTTGCAGCTGTGCTTCCCTCTTTGATAAAAAATCTAATGACCACCCTTCGTCTATGTTCCACATTCTTTGTTCTCTTACTTTGAAATGAAAGAAAGATTTATCATTAATGCGTGAAGGTATGCTCTCTCGGTGATGTGAATTTCATAACATTAGATTACAACTGTTGTATACAAACAGGTACTTTCATTACAACCCTCGCACATGGTATTTCATATAGATGCTGCTCAACGACCACTTGAACGGCAGTAGGAAGTCACGGGAGAAAAAAAGAGTATATATACATCATGTGTGTGTGTGTGTGCTTGAGCTTGAAATGTAGTATGGTAATGGCAGTGAACGATGCAGCTTTATGTCGTCATAACTGTCAACAACAGAAAAGGTCTTTTGTGATGTTGCTGTAAGCGGTTAGGCTTCAGTGGTTTTATCCAGTATGTGCTATTTTTTTCGTCCCTACACTCACCCCTCTCTGGGTGTGTGTGTGTGTCTCTCTCTCTCTCTTGTCTTTCGCTATGTGTATTGCTAATAAACTGTTCACGTGTTGAAAGACGTGCCTTTGTATCTATATATCACAAATGCAACGTACATAATATTACTAATAGATCCGCTTTTGTGTTTGCTGACTATAACAACTATGTATCGACCGGCTACGGATGTACGTACAGGATGTTCAACTACAACGTGAAGTAACAACCTCAAGTCCTTTAGTAAGAATATTTTTTCTATAAAAGTAGTGTTCCTTTACGACTTCCTCAACTATCTCCTATTGTCTTAGATCCCCCCCCCCCCCCCCAGAGAATTGTTTTGATTACTCCTTTTGCTATCTTCTTGTCTTTCAACTCTGATAAGTGTCTTCTACAGATTTCCATGGTTTTGTCCATCCATAATCCTATTCCAGCAATTCTCAATTGGGATACCGTGAATGCTAAGATATTAGTCGAAAAACCTTGGACATTTTATGACGTCATAGCCTGCCTGTTGTCACTTTGTTCCATGGTGTATAGAACTAACTGGTTGTCTCATACGCGATGTCGCAGAAGTTTTCCAAGGATATTAGAATTAGAGGATAAGTCAAAATTTAAAAAAAAAAAAGAAAACTTGAATCCGAACGTCGCAACATCAGTCCACCATCTTTGTGTGTACAGCCAGAATTTAGCAGAGTGGTAAATATTTGCTCAGCAACAGCATTGGAGGATGGCAATCCAAATGATTGCCAGTGTAGACACGGTGCACACCCATGCATTGATTTGTAGTTTAGACGATTCACTTTCAATTTTCACAGTATTCTTCTAAATTCTCTTTTAGTACACCAAGATGGCGAAGTGCGGTTGTTACGTTCGCATTCAGTTTTTCTTAATTTGGTCTATTATCTAATTCTAACATCCTTGGAAAACTTCAACGATGTTATGTATGGGACAACCTGTTCGTTCTATAAACACTGATATGTTGTACCACGTATAAATGTTTTCTGAGACCTGAGTAATAGAATAAAGTAAGTAATTTTCGGAATTTCTCACCCTTTGCACTCCTTTCGATGACTTCGCTCGTAACCATCGTATCCAGCAAAATATATATATATATATATATATATATATATATATATATATAT
>JAGDQP010023079.1:0-29636 GCA_022664845.1 Lepisma saccharinum | reverse complement strand
ATCATAGTTGCATGAAAATAAAGATACATCAAAACATTTCACTGTATTCTTTTCTTAAATTGCTTCATGGTTGGCACATTAGCCTCCAAGTAATTTAAAAAACGATCTAACATTAAATGCCTGCTGTAACTAAATGAACTTCAAGCAATAAGCTATCAAATTCCCTGACTTTTCCAGGTTTTCAGACATTTTAGTGAAATTCCCTGACTTTTCCAGGACTTTTTAGTGGTAAGCTGGATTCCCTGACTTTTCCAGGTGAGTGGGAACCCTGATATATTTTGAAACACGTTTTCCGTTGTGAGAATATAATTCGTATGAAAATTAAAACGCCTTTCTTATGTTTTAATCTGAAGTGGTGTATGAAGGAGAGAGACGTACTTCAAAATTTTTACTTACCTATGGCCCAAACGTCTACGGGAGGCCCATACTGCGTATCTCCTACAAGAAGCTCAGGAGCTCTGTACCACCTAGTCGCTACATAATCTGTGTAATTTTCACCGGGACCTGAAAAAGACAGATCAAAGGTACTTGTATATTGTGTTCACTAAAATTAATAAAACATATTTTTTTCTTTCTTTCAACAAACAATTGAACTACTGAAGTTAGATTTAGACTAATCGTAGGGCTGGACTTCATATACTACCAGTATAATCTAAAACAGTGATGGTTAGTTTAGGTTAGGTACTGTTAGATTATCTCACCTTAATTTAGTAACTTTGTCTTTAAATCGACTTAATAATAATTGTATTCGCTCGGAATTAGATCCGAAATTATTGTTCCGGGAAGAGTAATTTGTAATCCGGAGGAGTGAAGTTCATCCGAAATGTAATGTGAGTGATGTTGAAGACTTAAAACTTTCCAACCTCTTCCTATCATCATGCTTTGAAAGTTTGCAGTCAGAAATGATGAAATTGAACGTAACTTCGGAAATTGTAAGAAATTACTGCGTGCGGAGTAGAGGGAAGAAACGGTAGGTGCTCCACGGGGACATGATGTTCCTTGAGTTTTAGATGACTTGAGTTACGTAACCTAGTTCCAATTACTCGCATCCGTGTAAAACAAACAAGCTATATTTTGATGAAAGAATTCTGGCAACCGGGAACAGCTCCGTAAACGACACTTCTCTCATCATTGATCATACAGACTGCCTAAACTCTGACATCACACTTTTCTTATCTGCCTATCACTAACCTACATGAATGAGAACTTTAAATACGGACATTTCACACAAAACTGAAGTAAAATATAGCTGTATTTTGGATTTCTATATTAGCGATTAGACAGAAGCAGCTTGAATCTTGACTTCGCTAGTCATTGTCAACACCTCTGTTTTTTTAGTGTGAATGTGCTTGTAGAGGCAGAATCTCGCAGCTATTTTATATTTATGTAATTGTTTGTCATTATTATTCCTCGCTGACGTCACCAATCTGAACGCTAATACTAGTACCATATGAATTATTGCACTCCTTGTTCTACTGTGCTATTTACTGAAGATGTGCAAGCTTTCATGTATTTTACGTGTATTCTGCCACAGTATTTTGTTGATGTGCGTACTCTTGCTTTCCTCATTTTAACCATTATATTTGCCTTGTCTTCTTCTATCTGTATGATTTAAAGATAAGACGATTGGTTTGCAGAAAAAGATCGCCCAAAATACGAATTAGGAAATACTACGATGATGTATCCATGCCCCAAATATCCGGATCTCGGATATCTGGGGCTTCAGTTTACTCTTCATTTTGGAGTGTTGTGAGGGGGAAGAGAAAGAAGAAATTGCTGAGTTATACATGGATTGCAAGACTAAAGTGCTTTCGAAACCAGTCATATAACATTCTGTCACTAATACATATATTGGAGGGACAAAAGGAAAACAAATAATCGACAGCACCTCCTTGTCACTTCTAACCTCACCTTCTTCCATCACCAACCAACTGTGTCTACCATTTGTCCTGTGACGTGGTTATCAATCACTACGCAATAAACATTGCGTTGTTAGAAAGAATTAAAATAAAGCTTGTCCTCCCCCTCCACTTATAAGCGTGCAGGGATGTTCTGAAACTCCTTTCCCAGATTCATTTGCTTTGAGAAATAAAAAAAAAACGTATTTTAGAAAAAAAATGAAGGACGTTAAAAATGTTCCTATCAACTAACTTTGGACAAGAAAACAATAACAATCAAATACACAAATATCTCTACAAAATATATTTTTGGAGTTTCAGATACATTGAATTCAATTAGCTTTATTTTTGGCCTTTTGTCATTTTCGCCTCAGGCCGGGATGACGTAGGCAGAGGATGGTGAAGATATTGGTCAGGGATTTTCATAGTTTACTATTCCGGCATCGCAGTTTCAGATGCATCATAATAACGAAGTCCGAATACTGGGTCTTTGAATCTGCGATCGGAATCGTACAAATATAATGGACTGGATATCCGAAACCCCGACGATCCGGATTTCGGATATCCGGATCTGATCATCCCTATACACGATGACTTTCTTACAGGCGGCGTCTTGCACCGGTCTTATTTATGGAAATGACTGACGAAATTCTCATAATTACTGCTTTGGTTTGAATGTAATTATGGGTTTTAGACAATTGTCTCAGGCCGTGATAGGAATGGGGAAGAATGTGGGAGGCTAGGTCCTAGTTTGAAGGTATGATCCTAGTTTTACCTGGTGTGACAGAAAAAAAGAACTGGAAAGAACTCAATGAGGATGAGAAGCTGCTGGAATCGTTCCCAGGACCTTCCAAATGCCAAATCAGCATGCTCGTTACTGTTACAGTAATTTTCCTAGTTTTATTTGACATCCTATCCTTTACAATTACCGCTAATGGTAAAGATCCCATATTTGTTTTGATTTATTCTAGCACGCTACGGAGTAAATCACAGCAAATTTTAATGATAGACTGCCTAAAAAAAAAAAAAATAACACCCATGGGAGAAACAGTGCAATATATATGCAATTTAGTGAATCTATCTTTCAGCTAAATTGCAACAAAAATTGTATGGAGTAATACCTGCATTACATACACAGAATCACCATTGAGAAACACAAATTGAAGAAATTGCAGGAAGCTTTCGTTCATAAAGCTTGTTCACGAAAAGGGAGAAAAAAAATTATGCCGAGAAAATAACGTAAAACGATTTAAGAATTTTAACTTTACTTTTATATGGGCCAGTTTAATAAAAGTTGACTTCGGCCTGTCACGATTATCCGTCACGTTTTAGTTAAAGTCCACTCCCATACCCCTGCCGGGACTCGAACCCGGGACCTTTGAGTCGTTGGCCTAACGCCTTAGACCGCACGGCTTAAGAGCTGCTTGACATAGAGTAGTATAAAACATTTGTACAATGCTGATTGTAAATGGTGGAATGAATCTTCGTGAGAAATGCGCAATTCATAATGTATGAAACACGTAATTTCAGTCTGCCTGCCATAAACCAGACACTGGTCATTAGCACGCTCTACAAAACAATTAACTACACTTGAAATTAACAATTTTACGTACATCTAGAACTAGGAAATCTCCTGGTCCATGCCACGATAACAGGATATTTATCGATTCAATTTCAGTATATTTCGAGACATTTTTGAGTAGCGTACCTGGTGTTCAAAATGTTGAAGTGATACTTCGGCTACAGCAACAATGACAAACACAAACTGCATTGTATTTTGTCAATACATAGCAGCAGAGACTTACTGCACAATCTCACATGAAAACGATTAGCTTCCCTCAATTCCTCGGCCCTTAAATTAATACAAAAATGTCCGTTTGGCCCGTTTTCGAGTATTCGAGCCCAAATATCTCCCTTGGTATTGATGAATGTAGATCTGAGCTATTAATCCTTGCTGAGTCAGTGTTCGGTACCCGATTATCTTGCCTTTGCTATTGAAATTTACTTTTTGATAAATTCTTTTTCTTAGTTGGAACATTAGCAAGCAAACTTTTTTCGTCACTCCTCATATTACAATAACTTTCCATGTAACCAGGAGAAAACCTAGAATCGAGTTCTCGGATGAACGTCGGATAAAGTTGCAAATCAACGAAAGGAATAAATAGGAAAGATAAACATGTGATAAAGTTGCAAGTCAACGAAAGGAATAAATAGGAAAGATAAACACGACATAAAGTTGCAAATCAACGAAACTAATAAACAAGAAAGATAAAAGGAAAACAAATTGTACAGATACTTACTGAGCATTCGTGCAAAGCCAAAATCGCACAGCTTCACAATGCCGTCTTTTGTTAGAAGGATGTTCTCTGGCTTCACGTCCCTATGAATACAGTGATGTTGATGACAGTAATCTACAGCCTGCAACGTCTGCCAAACAATTTGCTTGGTGAGCAACTCGGGACAGCCTTGTGGATATTTTTCAAGCTCATGGAGCACTGTATGGTCACAAAATTCAAACACCAAATGAAGTTTCTTTTTTCTCCTGAACACTTCAATAAGGTTTACAAGATTCGGATGTTTCAAATTCTGTAAAGAAAGAGAACAAAGGTTGAACTAAATAAATTTTTTAACAACTAAGATTTAGAATTTTGTTAATTATGGTTCTGTATATGAAGATACAATAAAAATCTAATATGAATGTCATTAAACAGAACAACTCTATTTAAAAAGCAATGCAACAAGATTTTAAAAGTCTCGGTGGAATACCCTTCTCAGTCAGCAATATCCCATTTTTAGAGTAGAAAGTGATGATAATATTGTCAAGTACACCAAAAATAAACCCAGAATAGAAGAAAATACCAAAATGTTAAATTGCAGAATGCGAGTCGGTCCTATTTTTTATTGTTCTTTAGTTCTTTTTTGTCCAGATGCATGGTTCAAATGGGTGCTACTTCGATTTATCGATTGTGATATGCTAAGCCGACATCACTTACGTCATTATTTATCGAGATATGACGTCATTTGTAACGATGCTGCCGAACTTCGAGCGTCTGTAGCTCCGAAACTAGGCGTTTCGAAATTTCTTCAAATAATCTTCCTTTTCTTCTTCTTCTTCTTGTTTTGAGGTCAAGAATCACTTCCTGAAGTGTGTCGGCGTTATTCATTAATACCCTGTATATTGTTCTCCAGGGGTAGGTTTTCAAGCTGTTATTTTCCCTCTGTATTTTTAGGTCCAAAAAATAGATGGTAACGATGGATTTATAGTCTCTACTTCTATGACTTTTATGGACTTAGGACCATAAAAGGACCATATGGACTTGGGACCATAAGCTGCGACTCTAGTCGCAAGCTTATTTAATGGTGAATAGACACCATATGTAAATTGACAGATGGGTCTACATCCTTTCATCCAATTCCAAGCATGTTATTTCCTTGTCTGTAGAGAGTAAGGCGAGAAAAGCTATATCTTCTTATTGCCTATGTATTGAATAACTTGTTTCAATAAGCGTGCCTTATTATTAAACCTTCTTATTGAATTCCTTCGCATTGTCAGAAGGAACAAGAGCAAGAAATCATGAAAGAGAAGTCACGTAACCGATAATCATTTTTTATTACCACTAAACTTCGTTCTGGGAACTAAGTTCTCTTAATAGGCATGCAATGTTACTGCGACCACGGCTTACTCTATTTGCCATGTTCGAAAGAATGAAATCTGATGAGATATATGCAAATTAGAGTTTCTTAAAAACGTTCATGTCTTCTCTTGATAGTAAAAAATCCTTTTAGAAAGTTACAGCGTTATTTTATCAGTACTGATTTACATATCTCTGATATATATATCTTTTAAAGAGGTAATATGGCGCCATTTGTTACGGGAAGGGGAAAAAATAATACGACAGTCCTTTTTTAATGCTCGCTCTTTGCGTGGTTTCTGTTCTTTCTGATATGATCATATCTTGACTACTGCCCGGATAGGAAACAAGATATCTGAAGGCCATCTCTTTCTTCACTACTGCTTCCATCATAATTCGGTCTATTTTTCTTATCGCGGACTTCCGATGGGGAATTGCGAGGTAAGCGGCTTCGAGCTCTGCTGCCGGATATTCCGATAGAGTTTTTCCTTAGTTTCACAGGTAAATGGTGGAGTGGTACCTCAATTAACGAACTGACTGGTACATACCCTATTTCTGGCTCCGAAAGGGTTCTCGCTGAGGTAGGTCATCCATCAGACGTGACGAGCTTGTGTCAAAAGTTTGTTAACTGAGCCCAGCAGAGAAAATCTATAACAGTAAAGTAATAAGCTTCCTGAATGTCTGCCTGTGTGTATCGATTTCTCAAAAACTATGCCCTCCACCCCCACATATTGCCGTTATCGACTTTTCAGAAAAGCAAAACAAAGTCAGTTCTTTCCATAATCCGAATGACTCTACCATCATATACGCCATCTTATGACATGAAAGTACCGGTTTTCAATAATCATCCTTCTTTCGGCTTGCAGTAGACAAGTTTTAAGAAGGAGCATCCCTCCTTGCTTGTCTTTTTCTGTCCCTAAAATCCAGGTGATTATGTAGGTTCGGAGATCTGCGTCAGACCAACAATATGAGAGAAATACATTATTTTGTAAAAATAAAAAAAAAAATGAAAGCTGGGATGGTACAGAGTAAGTTGACTGGAATTAGTAAGAGCATCGGAAGAAAGCGATTTTGTTATTGGTGCTTTTGTAGTATCCAGATATATTTGGATGAGTGGGGAGTGGAATGTCCTTGGTGGTTGATGAGAGCTGAGGAAATCATATTTTGTGTGTCTTGAATAGCAAGAGTTTTACGGGTTAAGTGGATGTACTTCCGTAGTCCCAAATTTTACATAGGCTATACGCTAAATTTATGAATCCTCAAGCGAAGACCATGGTTCCATTAATTTTGACTGATGTTTCCATTAAATCTGGATGGAATAATTTAACGGATGAAATAATTTAATTTCTAGAAAAAAGGTGAAATGCTTTGCTTATATTATAGTGAAACAATAACAATGAAATTATCTGCATAATTTGTTGCATTGAAGGAAGGAGAAACTTAAGACCCATTGAGACTTTTACCCAACTAGTCACAATTGAATTTATTTTAAGGCCTTTAGGCAACTATGGCTCAGGCCGTATGGATGATGATGATGGGATGAATTGGTGGAATGAAGAAAGTGGGAGGAAACGGGAGCACCCCGAGAAAACCCACGCACACGGTATTTGTCCACCACAAAGCCCACATGGCATGAGCAGGGATCGATCCGACGACCCCTAGCACCAGAGGTGAGCGCTCTACCAACTGAGTCACCGCGGCCCACTCAACTAGTCACAACAATTAGCCACAATTCTATATATAGAGTCCAGAAGTCACGGAATACAAATGATATTGATGAATAAAGAAAAAAGTTAGAGGTAATATTTTATATATGACGCGAAATATATACAGGTTTTTTTTTTTGTATATATGAAAGTTTTGTGTCACTATATATGTTTACCTCAAACTTTTTTCGTCAACGTCACTTCCCTTGATTTCTGGGGTCGACACATAAAATTTACTTGCTCTGGCCGCTATAAATCTACAGGATAGTATGATAGGACTTACTCCATACATCGAAAAGTCAAACTGATACCTTGTCTTTGAAAATATGGGCCTAAGTCATAAAGAGATCAACCAACCCAATAAAAGCTCTGCTCAGATTGATTATACACTATGTACTCATGTCTACAAGATTATTATATTAGTCAAAAGATAACTATAAAATACTGACACGCATCATGTAATTATAACCTCTTCCCTTTTTCAACAATTTGTTCCCGATCACGTGGAACTAAACGCATTTGACAGTAAGAATCTCGCCAAATTAAATAAATAAACGGAACGAAAGTAGGTGGTATATTCACTTAAACTAGAATGTACGATAATGTGTAAGGTTAATCAAAGGGTGTATGGCGTATACCTCCGTATACCCTCGACTACAGCACTGCGTGGATGTTAAAGTTGAAATTAGAAAGAATTATTTAAAATAGAACCCCTTTTTGTTATTGTATTTGTATATATCTAGGCGTTATGATATGAAAACATAGAAAATCTGTTTTATCCGGAACGTGTCTGGTCATATCAAGTTCGGATACGCAGGGTTTTTGCGTATAAAAGTCCTGAAAAACATGGGTTTATATTTTGAAGTTGGACCCCATTTTTATCTGTCAAGTAGACATAAAATTTGTCGTATGCTTACGCACGACAGAACAAGAAAGAAACCAGTAGGTTCAAGATGACCAATGTACGTGTGTATGTGGGGAAGGGACACATACACACATGAAGAGAGAGGGGGAGGGGAGGGGAGGAAGAAAATAAGTAAGTAAGAAAGAAAGAGGTAGAGACATGCTTTTCAATTCAGTTAAATTAATTGTGATTCTCCCGTTATTGACTCCTCACCATTTGTGACTGCTTTCAACTGGAAACTGGCGGAAAATTTGTGGGTAACCACATTGACTAGGATGATAAAGGAAGGACGATGTTTTTCAATGTCTCTTTCCTGTCATCCATTATCGATATGTCGACCTGATTTACAATAACCTACTTCTTTTCATTAAAGAATATCTTCCCGACTGACGCTTTTCAGAGACCATTTTTAAAGCTGACATATATATATTCGAAAAAATATTTGTTTCTCTTCGGAGAAGGCTCGTTTTTCAGCATTTGACAAAGCGACTGATAACTCTCATTTCTTCTAAAGGCCATAAATAAAATTCAAATTCAGCTCTCATTTCTTCATGTTTACAAAAATGTCCCATGTTATTTTCCCACAGAAGTTACTAACGCTCCTGTTGGTATTTGCTGGTTCTATTCATTTATTAATACAATGTATTCTCTAGTTATAGCCGAAGTACGAGGAGAGCTTCACGTCGTCTTCTGAAAATTGTATCCCTCTTTCGTTTGCAAACAGGCGTGTAGAGGAACGGATACCGGTACACAAAGTTGCTATTTGCGGAAATGGATACTTGATTACTGCATCCTCAGGATGGACTTTCATACTCTTCCGGACATAATGAAACCACCTAATGTAACCTAACCTTAATCTAATTTACATGAACGAAAGTAATTTACTTTTAACTAACACTAGAACTACTCTAACGTAACCTCACGTATTTGCACGGAAATCGCACCCGAGTTTCCCATATAGGAAGCCGACGATCTACCGCCTGGGCTGCTGAGGCAGTTGCAGACAAACAAAGTATTTGGAAATGACATTTACAGTACACCTTGTTCGCTGTTGAAGATGTACAATGGCTTGTCACGCAAAGCTGGAATTGAATCGCCGAAAGTAACTGGAACAGTGAACAAACAGTACTCGAGCTCGGAAATCTCGGGCCGTCGCTTTACGGTGACATAAATTTTGGAATCAGTATTACCAAATGCAATTTTTCTCTTATAACGAAGAATGGTACAAGTTTGAATTTGAATCTTAGATAGGCCTATGGAATTTAGGGCTCTAAGGGATGGAAAAGATTTGGGAAGGTGTCGGCTAGGGTCTATGTTGAAGGTGCCATCCCGGCACTTGCCTGGTATGACTGAGGAAAAACCTCAGTCAGGATGGTCGGCCGCTGGGATCGAACCCACGACCTCCCGAATGCTCCACCAACGCTCTACCTCTGAGCTACGGCAGCTTGGTAAATGGTATAAGTATGAAGTTTGGTATTTTGTTTTCTCAAAAAACCACGATAAAGGTGTAAATGACTGTCCTTTCTTGCACAGAATATAATTGTGTACCAGAGCTGAAACGCGTCACCTATATTCGGGTCAGGCCGGGTCAACGAAAGTGACCTGGTTTCATTCCTGTTGTGTACTACCAAAAATATATTTCTATGAACCCATGGTAAAATTAAGTGTAGTTAAATCACATTGACTACATCATTTCCAAAGGTATAAAATCTCTTGGTCTGATGCACAGGTACACTAACATGCTTGCTTTTAGAACGTATTTCTTAAGTTGTGTTTTGTCGATTATTGATTATGCCTCTCCTATCTGGTCCATGGCAAGTGGCAGTATTCTATTAAGGGTGGATAAAATCATGAATTCCTTCATACGTATAGTCAATAACAGATGTCCTTCCTTATCTCACCTATCCAAAAGTCACATCCTTTCCTACCTTCAACTAAATGATCTCCCTACTCGCCGTAGACTTTCCGATCTTAGATTTCTTTATAAGATAATGAATGTCAATGTCCTTACATATGATCTTCTCCCATTGTTTCAGTTACGTGTCCCGAGAGCTAACAGCAGGTGCATTTTTACATCAGAACTCCAAGGTTATCTTTAGAAAAGAAATCATTCTTAATCAGACTTCCCGCATGCTATTACTTACTGACTAAACCCTCCTGAATTTTACCTACCCAAAACTACCTTAATGAAACTTTGTGAAAGGGATGGCTGAATCCAAGTGGGTTTTCCCGCCATTTTCGTTTTACGTCAATTATTCAAAATTCAGTGCAGTAAAACAACATTTAAGTTTCACGGACCACAGTTCCTTTCATACTTCAAAAATGGGTACAATAGGCTTTAAAGAAATGCTAGTAGTAACCTCAGGATTATGTGCAGACACTTTTGGGACAGATTACTAACATTTACTTAAAGCTAATTGAACTCATTGTTGAAGTGCGAAACGAACTTTGGTCTGTGAAAGTTAAATTTTGTTTACCTGCAAGGGTTTCTGAATAATTGACGTAAAACGAAAAAGGCGGGAAACTCCACTGGGATTGAGCCTTAATATCACATCTATTGTATCTTGTTTAATTTTTTGTTTTTCTTTTTGTTATATTTTTTTCTGTTACTTAGTTGATAGTTGGCAACCACATACTGTACCTAGAATACGTACTTTTAAATAAAATAAATAATCTAAACTAACCTATAACTGAATGTAATGAAGGGTCACATTTATTTACTACCTAGGAACTTTTTATACTCAATTGAGGAGATGTGCTACTAGGTGTAATTTAAAATAGGTGTGTGATTCGCCGCTTTTACAAATAATAATAATAATAAAAAAAATTAAATATGAACCACAAAGTAGAAAGAACGCAGTAAAAGTCATATGCATACTAAACAAACTTACCTCTACAAAAAAATATGGATTTATATCTCGGAGGAATAGAACACAGCAGGAAGTGAGGTTGTCTTGCAATTCTACAAGATAGTGTCGGAAGATGGCGTGCAGGTGTCTGTTATTGGAATTTTTGTCTGTGATTGTGGCAGATCACGAGAGTTGTTAAGTTCAACCTCACCCTCGTCTTTCAGTGTGAACGGGAATATTCAACGCGTTCTACTTTTCCAAGTCGATCAAGGTTCTTAAGTAACGGTGAAAATAGAATAATTGGTTGCACAGCAACCAATGGTAATATTTTCTATCTTTTTTTTTCTTTTATTCAAGTACATACAATTGCCTTATTTTCTTTGTTATTAGTATAATTTTTCAGTGTGAGTTGAAAAATGAATGTCAATCATTTCTGCTTACGTTAAACATACATTCCTTGCTTACACGTTTTTCTCATCACGAAGGAAAAACATTAAATTTTCATGAACACAAAATTTATTATGCGTTATTAGTCAGTCCTCTTTTCAATCTAGTTTAGGTTAATTTGTTCTTGTAGAGGATGTTTCAGATATTTGTTTAGGTTCATTTATTCTTCTTTCGAGGGAAGCCATACAGAGAAACAAGAATGAGCTACAATTGTTTATTTAAATCTTAATATAAAATCTAATTTTTATAATTCATATACTAATTACAAGATATTATAAATAACGATATGATGTGTAGAAAAGAAAGGCAAGAATATTCATGAACCTACACGACCTCCTTAATACGTCAATGGGATATCCTAGCGGGATATTAGAATTTTTAAAGGACGTCCTATATTTGTATGTATTCTATTTTAGAATGTCTAGTGAAGCTCCTAGGGTTATTTTAAACTAATTTCCTGTAAGGATAGCCTTTAGATATCAAATAGATATCCCAGTTGAAGATTGTGATGTGAATGCGATAAAAACTGGAAGTGAGAGGGACATATCTGTTATGATGGGAAAAAAGAGGCATTCACAATAATAAAAAAAAAAAGATCTCTTCCGTGAACAGCTCGTACAGCACACGAATGTTCTAGCGGTAAGGTCATATTCTTTTAAAAATTTCAGAATGACTTTCTAGAAGAATGTCCTGATTTATTCTACACACATTAACTAACTAACTCTATGGCTTATGGAACTCGCAAGTTCATCGCCGCAGTAACAAACGTTCGCCATTGGACTCTATCCTGGGCAGTATCAAGCCAGTTCTCATCACGAACACCTACTTCTCGAAGATCTCTTCTAATATTGTCCTCCCAACGACGTCTCGGTCTTCCCAATGGCCTCTTTCCATCGGGCCTTCCAACCAGGATAGAATATAATCTTCGTTTTTCCCCCATCCGAGCTACATGCCCTGCCCACCTTAGTCGTCTCGATTTCATTATTTTTACAACATCTGGTGAATCGTACAGTCCGTGGAGTTCTTCATTATGCAGTCTCCTCCACTCTCCAGTCATCTCGTCCCGTTTCGGCCCATATATCTTTCTCAAAACCTTATTTTCAAATACACGTAATTTATGTTCATCTGCTAGGGTCGTACTCCAACTTTCGCAACCGTAAAGTATTACCGGCAGAATAACCGTTCTGTATATTTTTAATTTCAATTTCCTTGATATTCATCGCGATGTTAGAAGTTTTTGGACTGAGTAGAAACATGCCTTCCCCGATACTAAGCGACTTTTTATTTCTTCCGTGACCTCATTTTTGCTTGTTACGTATGCTCCAAAGTATTTAAATTTATTTACTTTCTCTATGACCTCATCCCTAATTCTTATGTTTTTAATTCCTTCATTCCCTGTGCTTCGGCTTGTTACCATGTATTTTGTTTTATCTATGTTTACCTGTAGACCTATCTCATCGCACGCTTCTACTAAGACATCGGTGTTGCTTTGTAGTGCATCTATATCGTCCCCTATTAAATCTACATCATCCGCGTATACAAACAGTTGATTCATACCATTCAATGATAGTCCCTTTTTGTCCCCTTTAATTTTTAAAATCGCATATTCTAACGCGAAGTTAAACAGTAGTGGTGACAAGGCATCGCCTTGTTTCAATCCGTTGCGAATCTTGAAACTATCTGACATATTATTACCTATCCGTACTCTGCTTATGGGGTCGCTGACACACATCTTCACGAGTTGGACCAATTTTTTCGGTATTCCAAATCGTATCAGGATACTGTATAACTTTTCCCTTTTGATAGAATCATATGCTTTCTTAAAATCAATGAATAGCTGATGAACCGTCCCATTGTATTCCCATTTCTTCTCCAACACATTGGGGTTCTAAATTGGGTAATCGTGGTATATCTTGTGCTCTGTAGGTGATGATCAGGGGTGTCTAGAGTGGGTTCGGAAGGCCCCGCGCGAGTCTTTTGTTAAATATTTATATTTGCATTTTATTTACGGCCTTTGGGCATCTAAGGCTCAGGCTGAGTGAGATAGAGGATGGAAAGAATGCGCGAAGGTTTTGACCAGGGCCTACCCCAGTAGCACACAAACGTGTTTTGAACGTTGCTTTTTTTGTTTATTTCGTTGATTAACTGTTATCGGTTGAAAAAAAGTAAATTTTAAACCATATTTCAACAAAGACTTGATATTGTTGATAAGATATTAGTTCAACGTGGATTCAATTGTTATTTTCAACTATGGCATAGATTTCGTTTCATGGAATTCTTTCTAAGTTAATGGAATAAAGTTTGTAATTAAAAGCTAAGTGAATGCCATTAACTATTATTTTGTGTTGCATGTTGAAAACAAGTTTACTTTCAATCTATATTCCAACGAAAATTTGATTTCGTTGATAGTACGTTAATGTGATGTGTAATATTGAACTGTACCCTAGATTATATTTCCAAGTTAATTGCATAAAAATTGTACTTAAAAGTGAGTAGATTAAATTTAACTACGATGCTCATGTTATCATTTGCATGTTAAAAACAAATTCAATTTTAAACTATATTTCAACGAATTTTGGGATCGTCCATATCCCAGGCTAAAGGAATATATATCTAAACAGAGCCATGGGAAGATTTTTGCAGAGAGGGAAATCCCAATCACACCCTGCTACGAATCGTACACTAAGTGTTTGCAACTTTCCTTTTCAACTATGACAATAGATTTCGCTTGATATGCGTTTTTCTAAGGTGAAATATTACACTTATTGAGAAATACAAATTTAATAGTGCAGCGACTGTCAAAGTGTTAAAGAAGGGAAAATTCGCATAACAAAGAAAGAAGGAAAGTATTCTTTATTCTCATTCTTACATGATGGTAAAATGACGGGTCTGGATTTGTGACGACTGCATTCAAGACTGCCTTTTACGTCTTCGTAACATAAGGGGAATAGTAAAAGAGTGGCGACTCTTAAGATGGCTTCGTGGATGAGTGGTCAACGTGTCGAGTTACCAACGCCGAGTGCAGAACATTCCAGCTTCGAATCCCACAGCACACAGTTGGATAATTTACTTTGGAAACTTAATACTGCATATCAGGATGAAAGCAACGGACAAAATGCAGCTAAATGTATATACCAATAGACAGCAACTGTTTTGCGCAACTGAACCAGTTTCTTCATCGTCCGCTTCTTGATTTCCACATGTTTATTCTCATCCATTATTCAACATCGAATAAACCGTTGAACAGGCGAACATTTCAGTACATTTACAACGTTAAAATTACGTTTCGGTACTAACGTTTAATCCACGTGTTTTTAACGTGTGTGTATGTGTGCTACTAGAGTAAGTCGAAGGTGCCATCCCGGCATTTGTCTGGTGTGACTGATGGAAAATGGTGGAAAAACCTTAGGCAGGATGGTCGGCCGCTGGGATTGAACTCATTACCTCCAGAATGCTACGCCAGGACAATATTTATATTGTTCCGAGCCCTTTGTTAAAATTGCTCGCGAGGAAGAATCAATAAAATGAACGTACTTTTCTAATTTAAGTATGTAATATAACAGTCATTTAGTTCTTCACATAGCGCTCATTATTGAATATAAAGACGATACGCCACTGTTTAATCGCTATGCAATAACATTATCACGAATAATATGTTCACTGTATTTATTCTTATGCGTCACCATATAACACAGCTGTATTCAATCCACTACTGGATGACGCCTCTCCCAGAGGGAGGAGTTAGTCTACTGCTCCCACACTGACCTAAGCTGACCAGACGTGTTGTGTTGGGAGAGGAGGGCCTAAGCTCTCACTGTGATCGCCACTATCTTTTATTCACAGCAGCTCCTCAATTACATAATGATGCTAGGTGGGCACCGTTCCAAACCCACACGCATTGGAAAAAAATCCTTGGCAGCACCGGGAATCAAACCCTGAACCCCGATATATAATTATTATTTTCCGTGCGTTTAGTGACTTGTAATGGAATTTGTGAACCCTTTGTTAAATTACTTGGAGCACGCCCCTGACGATGATCAGAGAGTCATAAAGAAAAGACACGTAAATTTCGATATGCACTAGAACAGAAAACTTGGTGAATGGAAAGGTTGGAAGTGATTGAAATGCACATTTGAAGGACAGAAATATTGTTGAGAACAGAAGTTAGGTGATGAGCAGTGCCGTAACTACTGGAGGTGCAAGGGGTGCATTGAACTCGGCATCTTTTGCCCACTGTAATCTAAATTTAACATTTCTTATTTCCAAGTGGATGAAAGATTTGAAAGATTATTTTAACTATTCAAGCAAGATTTGAAAATGAGCCAGTAGTCCCTCTTTTGAAATAGGACCCCCCTCCCCAGATTCCTTTGTAGAAGGCTGTTGTTAATACTAAGTGAACACTAAATAAAGAGTCCAATTATAGAAGTTGTAATGCCCTTGAATAAAATGCCCTCCTCAAACAGTCTATGATTATGTGAATAAAACTATGAATCATTAATTTATAACATTCATTTATTCAATTAAATGAAAAAACAATATTGTTTCAGATTAATATATTTTGCATCTACATGCTCCAAAAGGGTAAGGCCTTACGTAGCTACCTAGTTACTATCGGTATGATTTTTAAAAAGGACTGGTTTTGTACCAATTATTTTTAAGTTATAAGGAAAATAATGTACTGTACATTACGGTTGGTTTTGTTGTATTTACATAGCATCTTTTTCATTTTTCTAAAAGTGTTTCCTGTTAAAACAAGAGGTAGATTTTCATAGCAGAAATGGCAAGAAACTGAAAGATGCCTAATTAAAAATACAATAAATAATGAAAAAAAAAAAAGTTATGAAAATGCTAAAAGTTTAAAACAACTAGTGACTTTTTTTTCTTCAAATAAATTCTGTGCTCACACCAACCATGACCGCTTCACGGACTGTCTTGGACATGAAAGAGACCCTGCTCAGTCGGTAGAGTGTTCACCTCCTGGTGCGTTGGGTCGTCGGTTCGATCCCTGCTCATGCCATATGGACTTTATGGTGGACAAACCGCTTGCGTGGGTTTTCTCGGGGTTTTCCCGTTTCCTTCTACTTTCTTCATCATCCATTTGGCCTAAGCCACAGTTATGAGAAGAGCTAGAGAGAGAAGTGTAGTACTGAATTTAATAAAAAGAGCAAAACCAAATACTACAAAGTAATGTTATGGAGACGGATTCGAAAGTTAACCCTATAAGTAAATACTTTTGTCTTAATAACTTGTCTACAGAGCACAAGGAAAATAATTAAAAGCAAATTGTGTAGTATAAAAAAAACAAAAATGTTATTGAGTTGCGAAAAAAATTAATTTTATTTTCTACGAAAGGGTGTTTTGCGCGTGTGTAGTATAAGAAACCCATAGATTTAAAATTCTAATAAGACGGTGTGCTATCCCCAATAGCATATCAATATTGCCCGATATTAGGAACGGACAGTTTCCGACGTCAAACAATGTTGTTATCCAACATCGGTCAATATCGAATAGCAAACACTTTTTCCGATATTGATCGCTAAGCGGAATTCACTGTTTTAGTGACCGGAATTACGTACATTTTTAAAGTAGTTTTAGAAAAAAGAAACATGATATTGATTAAATGTGTATTTATTTTATTCGGCATCTTGTTTCCTCATCTTCAATTATAGATGAACATTTTCCTAATTGTCTGCGACCAGATTTGAACGTGCGATTTTATTATTTGTTGGCCGTTGTCTTAATTACTCAGCCACTTTTTTAAAACTTTATTCTATATTCTTTTTACTGTTACATTACATTTTTTTTTCCTTTTTTACTAAAGAGACCTTTTTTCTTTATCGTACTTATATCCTAAGTTAAAACCACACAACACAAACATCCTTACCCTAAGCAGGATTCGAACCCACGATCGTGGAGTCAATAGACTAACTCCTTAACCCTTTTGACTACCTCGATCGGCCCAGCCACTGATCTTTCCATGAAGAATAATAATATGTCAATTATGCATTTCATTAACTCAGACATGGAGCCCTGCCCTGGTGACATTCACAGACTTTTCATTACAGAATGGCTTTAAGCAAGGCATGTAGATGTTTTATACATCTTCAAACAGTTATATTTTTCCAAATTTTTTGCACTTTTTCTGGATGAAGTACAAACGTTTCTCGTGTTTCAGGAATAGCTTTGAATGTCGGAATATAGTAGCACCACAATGTAGATCGGTATTAGTCAGTACGCCAACCAAGCTCGGTATCCGCGATATTGGTCCAGTATAGGCGCTATATCGGCCCGTTATCGATGTGCTGGTAGGGATACCGCACGCAGCAAGGATATCGGCAGTAACGTATAGGAAGTCTTTCCTGGCTTTGTCATTTGAGGCGAATGGTCTCCTAGTTCGCCAGATCTCACTCTGTGTGTGACTACTTTCTTTGAGGAGACCGCAAAAACACAAATTTTCCTCTATAACCCACGCGCCTTTACCGAACACAAGGATGAACCCTGCATGGAAACTGGAACCATAACAGGAAAACAGAAAACAAGAATAACATTAACAAAGAAGAAGCGAAATATAATACAAGATTATTCACTCTGCGAAATAAAATTCCGTCGAAGGAAAATCGTTTTTGGAATTAACTTGTTTACATTATGCGTACCGTATATGAAAATAGAGAGACATTTCTCCGCACCCTGTATTTTTCGTCTGCGTTCTAGAGAACTAATTATGATATTGTATCCCTTAATTTCATCGATAATTAAAAAAATATGTTACTAATACAAGCATAAAGTATTTAACACTATTAGTAGTTGACCTTGAAATGTCCTTTTCTTTTTTTTCTTTCGCAATTGAAATCATACATTAACCAATACGTCTTCCTGTAATTAAGAGGAAAGCAGAGAAAATATACAGTTTTTATAAACTCAAATTCCAGTAATTGTCAGCTTCATTATTTCTTTGTTAAATGGAGAAACAAGTTTGTTGTTATTAAGCGGAAATCCTTTATGTGTTTTAAATAAAAAGAATGTAGTCTAATGGACATGGTTAATTACTTACTCATTTACTTAACAATCAGATGGTACAAAACATTTTTGCCTTGTAATTGAACTCTTCAAAATTTAAACAGAATGAAAAATCTGCACGCAAAAGACCTATTTGGATTATAAATAAGCTACTAATCGGAGAAACACGTTGTGCTTCTTTGAACTAAAGAGGAAATATATTTAAGTCGCTTTTAATGTTTTAGTGGTTCTACGGAATGTTCATCTGCTTAGCTTTTTCTTCTGTTATTTTTTTTCTTTTTCTCTGTAGAACAATCATTTCCTTTTGCTCATTGAATTAATTATTCAACCAAGTCCATCATTAAAGTTTCAGGGTTTCTTAATGTTCCTTTTTTCACTTAATTCATCCTGGACGATACCAGGCAATCGATCGTTCACTTCAGTTTGCTGAGAAATAAACATATTTTACTCTATTTGAAAACAAGATCCTTTTTAGATTGACTTCGGATGGACATGGGGAGCTGCGCAGATTTAAGTTTTGTTGCCAGCCATCTTGATTGAGGGTTTTCATAATTTTCCACCATGCAAATGTATGTTAAATTCAAACAAGGGAAATAAGTTTTTTTCTCATTAAAAATGACAGAAATAGAAAGATTTCTTTTATGTAGGCAAGAACCAAAGTGACTACAATTTATTAATCTTCAAGGTACATAATATTCTAATCATTGTAGAAAGATACAAAAGCGTTTGAGTTAAAGGAATATGACTGGTAACAGGTTATTTCCTTCCTTAGTTTCCTATTCATTGAAACTAAAGTGATTTACACGCAATAACAATGACTATCGTGGAAATAATTCGAAGAACAAGATAATAAATACTATATTGTAAATAAAGAAAGAAAAATATTAAAGAAAAACATTAAAAAGTTTAATTAATTTATTCTAAAACCGATTTCAATATTTACTTTTTTTAATGCATAGACTTCTGAGTCAATCTGTTTTCGTTTTGAGAGTCACCGTCTATCCATAATAAACAAATGAGACAAATGATTGTGACAATATACGGAAAAAGGACCATAACAATAATAATAGTAATTACTACGATTATCGCTGGGAATGATACACGTGTTGTTGTTTATATGTTAAACTCATTTCATTAGATGACAGCTTGAATATCTAAACTATTTATTGGACTCTCAAGGGAAAAGGAAGACCTTTTGCCTTACCATGTGTATCGCATAATCTATTAAATTAACTACGTTTCACTACCATGGCAACGAGTGTCAACATACTAGAAATATTAACCTTTTTTATTATGGTTTTTCTTTAACTCGAAAGAATATTGTTTTGAAAAACAAGTAGGTCTAAATGGTTAATATATAGTGGTACGGTATTTCCCTTTAGAAGGAATAACATGTTTAAACTTTGTCCTGTTTTTCACATGAATACTTCTACGTATCAGAAGAAACAAGAAGGAAGAGATTTCCAAGAGAACTTAAAGCTCCTTTTTTTTCTGTTTGAATCGTGTTTCGGAGTCACGGTATTTAAATTTTCTTTCAAGAAACACATTTTCTCCTTATAACTTCTTCACTTTCAACAACTTAAAACCAAATTTATACGACTTCTTCTTATATATTGACCTATACTTAATTATAAGGAACGTAGGCTATATGAAACTGCTTCACTTTCATAAGGTATGATGAATCCCGACCGAGCGGCGTAGCTCAGTTGGTAGAGCGTTGGCTTAGTTATCGGAAGGTCCTGGGAATGATCCCAGCAGCCGACCATCCTCACCAAAGTTTTTCCAGGGTTTCTCCTGAGTCACACCAAACAAATGCCGGGATAGTACCTAGAAATATAGACTCTGGCCGACTATATTCCAACATCCTCTCTTCGATCCTATCTCGGCCTGAGCCTGAGATATCTAGAGACCATTAAATAAATTCACTATTTCGAATCATGAAGGTGAACCAAACTATCTACACTGTAAAAAATAACACTTATTTTGTACTCTTTGTATTACCTTTTATGTAGTTGTTAGCTCTGAACAGAGGAAGCGTTTGGAGGCTATTAAGTCTTTCTTCAGGCCCAGTTCTGAACGGTTTGAGCGTACTAATTTGGTCAGAGTTACTTTACGATACACTTTTTTTTGTAAACATTTTTTTTTTCATCATTCATTTTCGAATTAAACTTCTTTAATATATAGGGAGAAAAGTGACGAATTTATTTTATACTTCAGATAATTAAAACAATCACCATGGCGACGAGGTTTGTATCTACTCTTGGCAAAATTTTCCTTTCTTTTCTAAGTACCCAAACAGCTTATTAGTTCATTCCATATTGTCTCTAAAATGTACAAGAAGTGTTTAAATAAAAGCAAGTATTCAGAAACTGATCAAAACTTGAGGTAGACGAAAGACTTTTTTTTAAAAAAAATACAATATACGTGCATTTTTTCAGTGTAACTTCTTTGAATCTTTATTGTTACGGTTTTAACAATATTAAAAGGATAAAAACTGCCATCAACACAACTCTCTTAGTAATAGATGGAATGATCATCACTATTAGTAGTGTGTTTTAGAAAGCAGCAGGTGCTTCAAATTAAGCAAACCCGTCTGTATTCATACGGATCGTGAGCTTTTTTCCTTTATCTTAGCGTACGACTTATCTTCCTTAATACTGTCAAGAAGTTACATCCGTTTCTTCTTCTTGTTTCTTTGCCCCTCAACCATACGCATATAGTATCCATATACGTTTACTTAGATCTCTCAGTATGCAATGCTCAATACCCTAACGATTCCCTTTTTTTTATCTTTACTGTCCAATTTCTTGTTGCCTCTCCATTTGCCTCTCCAACACTTCCTCATACCCAGATGTTCACTTTCAATTCTTCTTCATGTCCTTATTTTAAAAGCTTCCAAATGTTATTTTGTAAGTGTCTACGTTATGGCTTCTACACCAAATTCTGAATCACTCTTTCCGAAAATTCTTTTCTTCTTCGACTCGCAAAAAAAAAAAAAATCTAAGGAATACCTCTACCACCATTGCTTTATTCTCGTCTTTATTTCTTTTCATTTATAATAGTACTTCCCATGTACTTGAAGTTGGTTACCTGTTCTACTGTTTCGATTCCGATTTTTGCTGCCTGTGATTAAAAAAAAAAGTTTTAATTAACATTAGATGAAGTGAATCTGAACTTAACGTTAAGATCCCATCCCATCCTTCGTGTGATATCACACTCATGAACACTAAATGTGAAAACAGGATATTTGTAGCAGTTGTTTTGTGCTCCAGACCTTCCGCTTACGAGATAACAACGCAACCAGTATGTTCGGTGAAAATACACAAGTCTCCGAATTTCCGAGTTAACCAAATCCCGAAGCAGTAAAAAAATAATATTTTGATTTTAATATTTTTCACATACTAAATTTGGTTTATACTCTTAATTATGAACGAATTATTTGAAAAATCTTTGCGATGTTTAGTAATATAGTACAATACAGTAATTACATTATAATCAGGGGCTCCATAGTCTAGTGGTTAGAGCGTTGGACTCATGTCTGCGTGATCCCGGGTTCAATACCCGGCTGGAGTCCCACTTTTCGGCGTCCACTCAGCGTCTTGAGGAAAACTGGGGAGTCATGTGAATAAAGACGTGACGGCCACTCGATCTAGATAGCCCCAAACACGCCTGTTCGGGGCTAGATGGCGCTCAGCGCTGACCATACTGCCGTCACTCAGGTGGACGCAGTTCCAACAAGCGCGGACAGATGGCGTTGGGGCCGGCTCAGAACCGATCGGTCTGTAACGCCGGTGGTTATTTGTTACATTATAATCATAATATTATGAAAATTGCTATGTCTCTGGCTGAGCCAAATTTTTGCTTAATCGAATAACGCTTCGTCTCATCAAATTTGGCTAAATGAAACTCTTGTCTAATTTCTTACTTTACCGTTTAATTTTGATAAATTAACTGAATGTGAGGATGCTGAAGAGCGTTGCTTGGGTTCGATTCAAGGTTCCAGAAACACACTGGCGTCCATTATTAATCTTCGATCAAAATGTTATTTCTTTCTGTAGAGCATGCATTTTCTTGATAAATATCAAAATTAAAGTTACTGAATTTTTATATAAAAAAGAAAGAAAAAAATACGGGTTTACAAATGAACGCTTATTAGGCGGAGATCTGCCATTTTTGATAGCTTTGGTGAACACAAACGCAAATGCTCCATTTATGATCTTGATCAAACTAGCAAGACAGAGATTCTGCCAGTCATCCCAATGAAGGGGTGTCTCCACCAAATTCTCGAGCACACCCATCCTCCACTTTTCAAGGTCAAAAATCGATAGAAATCTTGCAAAATTCTACTTACACCCCCATAATTTCGCCCCAAAGACTGAAAAATTCCTGTATCAAGGACAGGAAGAGATACTTACAAGAGAATGTTTTGTGATCGAACAAAACTTCTGGTGCGAAATTATGTTTTTCCTGAAGAATGTGATACACTGAGATCAGAAAGGACGATCATTCATCTTTCAATTACTATTTTCCTCTCCAAACTGACCAAGGACTACTCGAATAGTGTATATATAATACAAAGGACTGGAAACAACCGTGTAATTCGTAAATGCGTGAAGGGAGTGAGACAAAATGTTGAATAGAAGTAGTGTGGATGCTGCCCTAACAGATGCGGGAGATGAGAATCATAGCAGCCATCTTGAAATTTCCTCGAAAATTTGTAATGGAAAGTGGGTCATATGGCATTGTTTTATACTAGTTTCTTTCAAGAAATACAAATCTGAACCCTACCTGTATTCGTTTAGGAGATAGTGATCCTCAGTGTTGGAGTTTTATGTTCTACAACATATGGGCAAAGTGGTATACATTTGGGCGGACATACAAACCCTTATGGACGCTGCAAAACCCATTGGATTCAATAGCTTCGCGGATATGCTTGAATCCGTTGCTGGAGACTGTGTACCTCGTTGATTTTTCACGATGCACCTCCTTGCAGATAACTCCAAAGATAGAAATCAAGGCGCGTGAAATCAAGTAAAGAAGTGGGGCACATATGGCTGCAGCATCCCGAAATCGTATATGCATTTACTCTTGCACCCCATCAGCGTAGTGAGATATGCTGGTAAAAGGAGACAATTTTCCATCACAACTCACAGTTACCAGTGTTCCTCCTTCCCTGGTGCTCTCAACAGTGATCGATTCATTCAGAGGTTTCTTGTTCATCCGATTTGATTCGCTTTAACTTCCATTTTGACTCTCATGACTTGCATCTGTCACTGGTCAGGATAGATGAGAAAACAGGGTAGGTAAATAAACTGGACCAGGCGTTATTCAAGGTACAATCCAGCATGCGTCTGTTCTGGTCGATTGAAACAAGGAAAATCTCGGTTAGGATGGCCGGCATTGGAAATCAAAACCGGGTTCTCCCGATTGCGAAGCTAACGCTCTACCAACTGAGCCTGTTTGTTTTCCATCTCTGGGTCACTTAAAAGACATGATGTATCGTGCAAAGGACCAATGACCTACACCATCTTCAGAAAATGTAAATTTGAATTTTATTTTAAGGCCTTTAGGCATCTGAGGCTCACTCAGGTCGTCATAAAATATTAAAGTGTAAAAATCTTAAGGTCCTTCAACCTCCATCACATCAATTTGGTAGGAAAATATTATTACTATTTTGCCCAGAGGCAGGTCTATGATACGAAACTCTCTGGGCCACGTGTACCGATGGGAATGTGCCACTGCCCTCCTTCGAATGAAGATAAAGGTCAAAGGAGGTCTACAATTTTACATGGACGCCGAACGAATTGTGTTCCCACCAGGAATTGAATCCGGCACTTCACTTTTAAACAAGCATCGTTTATATCAAATACCCCTCTTTCGTTCATCGAATTTCATGCCTTTTAATTTACATGTTTCGACTCATCAGCAAAACAGTGTATCGTGAAAAATCAAGGACCTACACCATAGTGAAAAATCAACACGCTACACCATCTCCAGCATTAGAGCATGCCTGCACCGCTTCTGAACGCAATATACTTCGCAGGGTCCATAAAGATTTGAGAAAAATACTGTGTTTGAGTGTCCGCCCAAATGTATACCACTTTACGCACATGCTGCAGGACGTAAAATCCCAACATTGAAGGGCCATATATCCTAAAGGCATAACTGTAGATAAGAACTGACTTCAGATTTGGATTTTTTGAAACAAGCTAGCCTAAAACGATATGTCACATGACCCATTTTTCATTACAAACTTTCGAGCAAATTCTAAGATGGCTGCATCTCATCTCCCGCATATTGTAACCCAACATCCACGTTACTTCTATTTCAATATTTTGTCTCACTCCCTTCACGCGTTTTCGACTTACAAGGTTGTTTCCAGTCTTTTATACTATACAGTATTCGAGTAGATATTGGTCAGTGTTGAGAGGAAGATAGCAATTCACAGATGAATGATCGTCCTTTCTGATCTCAGCGTATCACATTCTTCAGGGAAAACATACTTTGGCACCAAAGTTTTTGTTCGAGCAAAAAACATTCCCTTGTTAGATACAACTCCATCAAGAAGAGAAAATATCTCTTGCGCTGTAACCTTCTTCTTCTGGTTTATGGAAACTGTTAAACAACATAGAAATTGTATAATATTTAGATCGGTACAATACCTTATCCTTAAGCGGATTAATGATGATTCCACCGCTTGGAGATAAAGTATAAGAGAATTTGCAGGCTACGTTTGGAGTGGTGTAGTAACATTAGCTCTAACTAATTGAGCAGGGCTATATTCTATCTTGCACCTTCATGATGAAAGAATTTTCATGAGCAAAGCTTGCTTCATTTATGCAAAGTAATATTTATAAAGTACGCTAAAATAATAAAGCGTGGGGAAAAAAAGACTTGATATAAAATACGGACAAAATTCTGTTACAAAAATAGTAGATTGTAACGTAGCTGGTGAGTAATCCGGTTTTGGGACCGCGCGCAAATATAATCCCACATTCTTTAGACAAGTTCGCACACACTTATTGAAAAACAACTAAAAATAATATAGTCTTATTGCTGTAGCTTTTAAAAAAGAACCTAATGTAATTGATAGTACTATAAGTTGAATATATAATTGTAAGACTCGTTGTTTTCGAATACTCAAAACATATGATCTAAAGTTAAAGTATTGCTAAAAGGCAATAAGATCTCAGGAAATGGCAAAAGCCGCCACTTCAGTATGAATAATTTAACCTCTATTCGATTTTCATTTGAGTTTTCAACTGAATTAGTCACTGAAAGAGAGTAATTCGTTTTGTTTTAGAATGAATGCAGGCAGTGTAAGTGGAGAATTTGGAGTTCAACTAAGTTCTATATTTACGCTACAAAATGTAATAATTTTAATACTTGGAACAGCCGTAATGTTTTAAATTGTTGATGATTTGCTTTGAAGAGTCCTTTAATATTTTATAAGTAGAGTAACTTTAATGTTTGAAAATATTATGCAAGATTATTGTAACATAACTTCTCAACTAGCTGTTAAGATACTACGAAGCTGTTGAAATGGTTTGTTTGTTACTATACAGAATACTTGTGAAATACTCCTATAAATTGCTTTGCGCTACGAGGTGAGTTCATAGCTGTGAACGTTGGCTGTCAAAGAGTATATATGTGCGTTGCCGCGCGGAGTAGATAATGAATTAATATTTTACCTTTTTTATTACTATTTCTACTACTACTACCATTACTTCTTCTTCTACTACGACTGCTACTACTATCTTAAACACTAAATTCTTAAGAGCCCTTCTCGCTCCCACTATTTTAACGTTTTTTCAAAATATTTTAAAAAAACTAAGAGCACTATCAAAAATATAAGCGCACTAGAGCTTACAAATTACTATGAAATATAATGGACAGCGGTCTCGAGATCTTGTCCATTGATGAGTGATACGTTTTCAAAGATTATGATGTCATTATTTAATTGAAGTCTCAGCACTCATCAATCGTCAAGATTTCAAAATCGTCCATTGTATTTCATAGTAATTTGTTAATTCCAGTGCGCTTACATTTTTTTATAGTACTCTTAGTTTTTGAAATATTTAAAAAAACATATTTAAAATGTCGGGTTGGAGCGAGGAGGTCTCTTAAGAGTATTGTCCACTCTCGTGATGCTAATCTTGGTTAGAATCGATACAACGGTTCTTATGAGATGGGTGAATGTTTATTTAATTACTTGAGTCTCTTTACTATGAAAAAATAGAACGTTGAGAGCAGTCCCCATCATGGTACCAAATTGAATTTGCATCGGTCCAACTGTTCTTAGGTAATCTTACGATATCTTTAGTAATCGAATCTTATTATCACGAGAATGATAATTAATTAGCTTGACGTTTTAATATGGCTAACATCTTTAGAGTAATGTTCTCTGTCGTTACATTAAATGTGAACTGAAGCGGTCTCGCGTCATGTACGAATATGTATTTACGATTCCCATGGAAATTATTTATTTTAACATGATAATACAATTAGATCATGCAGGGCTGTTCTCTATGTATCAACATAGCAACTTTAGTAGTCGAAATCATAACGCTCTTCTCACGTGGCGCTCTGTCGTTACAATAAAAAAAGACATTCGGATGTCTTTTTACTGTGTCTATAACCTTAAAACTAGCGCCATCTATCTTTTCGCCAAATTTTCACGTGATGAGATAATATTGATTGACATTTGTATACAGGGTGTTTCAAAAATAACTCCTTTTTTTAAAAAAGTCAAAAAATAGTTTCGAGGCTTCTAGTACCAAAAATATTGAACGACAATCACAAATGACGTAATATCTCGACAAATAAAAACGGAGGACTTGTCAGCTTAGCAAACCACAATCAAAGTTGAGCCCATTACAACTATTTCAGCGAAGTTTAATGATAAGGAAATGCCACGTAGACGGGTTTTAACATTGCGCAATTCCGCTCCATACTTTAGTACATAAGTACCTCATGTTTCGAATTTTCTTTACAAGGAAACTATTCGCCTTGTTTTGTCGTGAGGAATTAACTCTTGAAAGTGTGGCAATTATTTTTGACACACCCTGTACATAGATAATATAATAACGTTTGTTGACACATGTTTAACTTACAGAAATAAAGCTTCAACCTTTAAATGAGGCACATGCTTTATATATTTGTATACTTTTTTCTGTTTCATTATTCATGATTCCTTGTGCTTACTATCGCCAACCAATGGGTTACAGTTTAGCCATGACAATTTATGGTGAAGCTGAATTTTTGCTTTTCAAACACAAGAGGACTGTCGTTTGCTTGTCTACCCGCGATGAGTTTCGTACGTACATTAATGTGAGGAAGAAAAATTAACTGATTTCGTGCGTACCTACGGTTATATATTTACTTTCCCTGCATCGAAAAAAAAGTAATCGATGTTACTACACAAAATAAGTTGGTTGCTAGGACGCTTTTATACATCAAAAAAGGAAAAGAAAAAAAAGACAAGAAAAAATGTCGATTGACCTTGAATTTGGAAAAGCAACAGGTAGACGGATTGGAGAAAACGACAGGTGGTGATGAAATATGAATACATTCCGAAAGGTTAAAAATAAGAATAAAAAATCGAAACACAAGATGACACGATTGTTGATTTTATTCAGTCCTGTCGGTAGTAGTTTTCATTGTTGTTGTATCTCTTAAAACACGAAAGTTACAAAGTAGAGAACAATGTTCTGGTGTTTGTAAATTGTAAACACGAAAGCTCTCCTCCATTTATGGTCAAATGCTAATACAAATTCTATTTCACGAGTTCAAATGTGATTAACGAATCAAATAATTTAATGATAACCAGGTAAACAAATTAATCAGAATAAAGCAAATATTGTGTTCATTAAGAACATTTCGTCAGAGGATAAGGTATTGTCATTATTTCAACAAATAAATAAAACATCTACTTTTGTAGATTTGTGAAGGAAAAAATATACCTTTCTTGAGAGATGGAAAAAAAATATTGATCACACTTATAAAACCAATTGTAAATTGATAACAGATCCGTCTCTTGATTAAGCCGTTTCACTGAAATTTAATCTGGGATTCTTTTGTATATTAGGTATCCACTAAATATTTCATATGTATTCTCAGATTCACAATAATTGCACGTTGGATTTTTCTCGAAAAGTTGATTAGCAAATAAGTCAAACGTTTGTTTCAAATCTACATCGAATAATAATTCAGTGTTGCCATCCTGTGCAATTTTTTCGTACTTTAAAAATATTCTCATATGCCATTCTGTACGAATCTGAGTGTACATTAATGGGCATTAAATTTGTATGAATTGTATTGAATTTATGATTTTTAAGCATCTTCACTGGGTACGAATTCAGGACGTTACCAATGCAGAATGAACGTTATACGACCACACGGTAAATTTCACATTCAAAGTACCAAAAAAAGTTCAGATTTTCATGTCAATGCATTCTTGCACCACTTTACTCTTTTGGTATTATATATGTCATGAGGGTCGCGCATGACATACTGGAAGTGAACATTCGTTACCCTAATGGATCGGTATGACTTCTTATGTAGTCAACAAATAGTTACATTTTATTTTAAAAACACGAACTTGTGGATTTTATCTCTAACTTGACCAGAATGTTATTACAGTGAAACATCGATATATCAAACCTCGATATATCGAACCTCAATGTATCGAATTCCTTGATAAATCGAAGTTCTTCCATTCCCTTGAACCTGCTATCACTCCCATGTGTTTTTCCTCTATATATCGAAGGACTGGTCAGGAAGACCTCGATATGTCGAATTTTCATACTTGCTTGGCTTGGCACCGCACCTCTATATATCGAAGTTTTGATTGGAAAACCTCGATATATATCGAAGTTGTTTTGATAAAATCTATAATACTGTACTGTATTTAGACGAAACTCAGTTTGTTCTTTGAACGACAATCGTTCATGTTACAATCTCTCACCCCCACCATTGTTTAAAGTTGTCATTGCATGCAATACCCCCCCCCCTTTGTCATCAGTTAGTCCGAGTCGAGTTTGACAGACAAGTGAACGTGTGAGAAACTTAGTTTTCTACTTTAGTTGTGTTCGACTTCTATATATCGCAGTCAGTCAGAAATCACCTTGATAAATCGAACCTCGGTATATCGAAATCCTCGATAATTCGAAATTTTCTCGTTC
>JAGDQP010023078.1:17808-29638 GCA_022664845.1 Lepisma saccharinum | reverse complement strand
ATCGAACCTGCGTGTTTTCCCATTGCCTATCCCAAGTGCAGGACGTAACCGACAGAAACATGGCGGCGGTGACAAAGACTTATGGGTAACGAAAATAAGTCAGTAGCAGAATTCAGTATTCTGTTGTTATCAGAAAACGGGGAATGTCCCTTTGAAAACTGTGCCTCATAATAATAATATTCTGAACTGTTAAAAATTGACCATTTTTACTTTGGTTTGCGTGGACATAATACTAATGTAGATTGTAGAGTTACTGATATCACTGAATTGATAACTACACACAGGTCCTCAGTACAATAGAATTAAATTAAACTTGTTATTAATTTTTTACATAAATATACTGTGGCGAATGTATGTTACACATAGTACGTCCATATAGTGTAATAGTCTCTAGTCGCGGGCTGTGTGCAATCATCACAAACTACGATTACTATTACAAAACTTAAGCGTTCTGTACTTTTTTTACCATTAAACAATTTAACTATTTATGTTTATTATTTTGGAATCAGTATTTTCTATTTGACAGTCGAGTACGGCTAGAAAGCTTGCGACAGCAACTAATCCGAAGGGAACTCTGTGGCGCGAGCAATTCGCACTGTTTTGAAAAGTTTCGTGTTAGAATGCTAAATTTCAGACGAAAATATGCTGCGGGAGCGCCGAAGGAACCAGATACCGCGTATCACATATGCCAACTCGTACCTTTTGCGATAAGAGTAGCTTAACAAGAACTAAAATTAACACCAGAACTAAAATTAACACCAGAACATTGTTCACTAGTTGTTGTAAATATTTATTTGTAAATCTACGGTCAATTAATCGAACGAGCTGGCTAATGCGTTGGTCTGGCGACTAAAGGATCGCGGGTTCGAATCCCGCTTTGGGCATGGATATGATTTTAAATGTGATGTCCGTAGTTCGGATAAGTAAGATAAACGCAAATTAAAGGTCCAAATTGTATAAATAAAATGTAGTGTGTAACAGGAGGTTAAATAGGCGAGTTTTAAAAACAAAGTTGGTAGAGCGCTTACCTCTGGTGCTAGTTGTCCTCGGATCGATCCCTGCTCATGCCATGTGGGCTTTGTAGTGGACAAACACCGTGTGCGTGGATTTTCTCGGAGTGCTCCCGTTTTTTCCCCTTTCTTCATTCCATCATCCGTACGGTCTGAGACATAATTGCCTAAAGACCTTAAAGAAAAATCAATTCAATTCAATGAAATTAAATGTGTTACCTTTATGCAGTATCATTATAACAGGAATATTTTTCCATGTCTCTTCCCTGCTTGTAACCTACAGATACATTATGTTTGGCACTTTATGGCTGAAAACATTGTAAGCGCAGGCCCTACTTTATTGCCCTGTTACGGGATTACGAAATATCAAACTTCGCTCCACTTGTTTTGTTCGCATGCTTTGCCACACTTGCACCGAGAGGTTATAACTCAGTTAGTAGAACGTTTAGTTACCAATCGGAAGGTCATGGGAATCATCCCAGTGACCGCCCATCCTGACTGAGAATTTTCAGGTATTTTCCTCGGTCACGTCAGTCAAATGCAGGGATGGTACCCACTAACTAGGTCCTCCCCGACTACTTTCTAACATCCTTTCCCCAACACTATCCCTAATGGTCATAAATATTTTTAAAAAATGTTCACGCCTGTAAGTTTTGTGGCAATAGTGTGAATACATGAATTTGCCAATAATCAACCACAAACACGGGAATGAATGAAATCCAATCGCTTTCGGAAATACAAAATCGCGGATCTATAAAAGCATCTTCGAAAATTTAGCGTTTTCCTGATTCGCTTTCGAGAGCTCTTCATCGGCGAATGCAATTCCATTTTTTAACGTGCAAATGTTTATCTCTCTTTCTTGTGTTCTTCCGCTCCATACCTGATTCTATCTCAGAGTATTTTTCTTTTATATGATAGTATTATAAAATTAATGAATTACAATCTTGAATGTGGTAATTGGATATAAAATTTCTTAAAATATACATGTCTATTCGTTTCTCTCTGCTACAAGAAATCTATTTGGAATTTAAACTTGTTTTATCTCAAATTTCTCTAAGTGATGCTAACGCCTATAATTTATATGATTCCGTAATACACGTTCTCATTCTTTTCCCTGCAAAATGCTTTTGGAGGAAGAATTATATATCCTGGAATGATAAGCATTCAAGGTTATCCACTAATCAAGTTGGGTTGCATATTCAATAGGCGAACACTACCACAATTCATATAGCTGAAATGAGCATTCAAGGGGGTCAAAAATATATGCTCGCGATTGTACAATTCGCATTGTTGTGCATGAAGATATTCGCTATAAGTCTTACACAATATACCACTTCTAAGAGAGTGTAATTCATTTAAATTTGGTTATAAGTAACTTAAGATTGCCTGTCACGTACTGGTCTAGGCCTTAAATTCCGTTGGAATTGAAACGGGAACTATATTCAAATTTTAATTTAGCTATAAGGTTCTAGCATATTACATAGTATGTATCAACATAGCAAATTTATCTGAAATCTACTGAGACCATTCTACGTGATGCACTAATATATGCGCATGAAATTTTGGTTGTTAAGTTGATGGAATGGAAGTAGTGATGGCTGAAATATTTAATGTAGTCTTCTGCACCCAAGACTACAGTTACTTTTGAACGGTCTCAATCATTTTAACTTCAAGCAAAATATGTCTTTCATAATTGAGTCTATCTACCCTGAAAACGAAACTTAGTTTAACATTCTGGAATGGAACAATCGATTTCTGCAATACATAATTCATTACTGTTATTATTGCTTGTTGCCTAGCAACAGCATTGTAAGATTTTGTTATGATCTTCTATTCGTATCTTCATAAAATCTACCCTCCTGAGTCGATTGGCCAAGGTTTCATTTGGATCAGGCGTCAAATTTTACAACAAATTCGCTTTAAATACACTCGATAAAAACCTGATTTTGAATGCGAATCATCATGAAATTGACCCTCGTGAGTCGATTCATCAAGGTTTAATTTGGATCAGGCGTGAAATTTCCGATCCAAGGTAATTACAATGGCGTTCCACAAGAAATGCACTTTTATATACAAGAAATTCCCTTTAAAGACCCTTGAAAAAAAAACTGATTTTCCATTCTTACTATCATGAAATCGACCCTCCTGAGTCGATTGACAGAAGGTTTCATTTGGATCAGGCGTCAAATTTTCGAACTAAAGCAGAATGGCGTTCCACAAGAATTTTGCTTTAAATACACTTGATAAAAACCTGATTTTCTATTCTAAGTAGCGGTGGGGGTCTGGAGAACAATAAAGAACAAAGTAACAGCTGCGGGACTGATTATAATGTGTATGTCACGTAAGATTAGTGTATGTTCTGGTGAGACACGCATGATTAGCGAGAAATTGAATTGAAGGTTATGCGCGAACAAACGTCTAAGTGACATTTTCATATAAATAAATCACATAACAGGAAAAATGAGGCATAAAATAATCATACTTTGCACAAAAGCGGACTGTAGTCTTACAGGTTTTCGTGCAAAGTATGAATATTTTATGCTTTATATTTTTCTTGTTTTATATATAAAAATATACTCTTGATTTTTTTATTTGAAAATGTCAGACGTTTGTTCGCACATAAGCTTGAATTTTAGTCGCATCTACCTGAAGATTTCCACGTTCATTTCTAGTCATTCCTAACCTCGGCGGGTAACCTTAACGAGTTTACCCCTTTGTTCAGATATTCTCTCTTTTTGTTTCTGAACTCGCGTGTAGCGTTTCGTTTCGCGTTGCTTCGTTTTATTACTTAGCCATCGTTGCCTTACTTGCTTTCGTTCCTCATGAAGCTTAAGGCAATCTTCATCAAACCAAGGTTTGCATTTTCTGTTGTTTGTACTCACCCACATGTTTCTTCCCTGCGCTGTTAACTGTTTCACGAATTGCCTCTCACATCTTTCTTACATCAATTTCATGATTAATATCATCATTATTATTACTCGAGTCGGGTAAGATTTCGAACCTATTTGAAAGTTCGAGTTGGTAATCTGCTTTTATGCTCGGATTATTTAACTGTTTAACCTCGAATTTCAGTTGTTTTGGTCCCTTGCTTTCTCTGTAAACGATGCATAACTTTCCCGTACTTTTGTGATCATTAATTGATTATCGGTGTCACCTTCCGCTCCTCTGTACGACCTAACGTCCATTATGTTAGTGCGTCTTCGTCTATTTAATAATACGTGATCGACCTGGTTGAGTTTCCCCGTCCGGCGATACCCAAGTGTTCCAAGTACGTGCTCTTTACCAGTAGGCTTTCCGAAATCGGGAAATCAGTCTTTGTACATTGTTGTAGGTCTTTTCGTGAAGGCTGTATTTGCCAATAGTAGGTCTATATTTTTCTTCCCTCCCTACCTTTGCGTTGAAATCACTTAACACAATTTTTTGAATATTTCGAAGAAAAATCTACCTATTGAGATCGGTACGATATCTATGTATATATATACAGGGTGAGTTTTTTAAAAGTGCCACACCTGAATAATTTTCAAACTATGCAAAAATTCGAATAGATACCGACTGGAGGGGGACATATACCAATGTATAATTCATCATCATTGGGTTAACAGTGTTGCCAGCCCAACATCAACTTATGTTTTTTTTAAATGGGATTATATACATTTTATTTCGTAATCTGAATTGGCGTCTCAAAAAAAGGTAAACACTATTAAAACTGCAACTCAGTGTTGCAAACTGTACGAGTTATAAGACGAAATATGTTGAAAGTTCAGAGCTCATTTATACCCATTGTGTAGTACAGGGAGAGTAATTGTGCACATGGAGTGAACTAAGATATAGAACTATTTATTGTGACAGAAAATCAAATGGCTGAGATGAACAGTGTTGCTATAGCGCGGAAGAGAAAATTTGTTTTTTTAAATTATTGAATTAATCAAAAAAGACCAATATGATTCTATGCCGACTAACCTATTGGACAAATATGTCACAAGGAATATCTTCCCCTTTATTCGAGGTCGATATGTCAAGTACTTTCCAAGATACAGGATACTTGGTTGAAGTTGGCAACGACAAATCAAATTTCCCTTTTTTCCCTCTGAAAGTTCAAGAGTTTGAACTAAAATTTAAAAAAAATGATAAGCAGCATGACTTAGAACATGGAAAATTATAGGTTGTATTCAACCATAGAGCTATAATAAATAGAGATAACATAGAAGACGTCACATCAAACCAAACTGTTCAGCGGCAGCCATATTACGTGGCGCCATTAGTACTGTGAGGACTTCCTTTTTAAGTAAAATTGAAGTAGTGGTATGCATTTTATAATTGTCAATTCTCTGCGAAAGAGTTATTTTTTCGAACAACGATAGCAATTTTGGAGGGCTCATCTGATATGCGCAGTTCTTATTAATAACTTTATCTTCCCATAAGAAAGAACGAGAACGCAATACTTGGAAAAGAGGGCCTCTAAATATGAGGCCATTCAATGTGATTGTAGCGCCTCGTCTCTTCCGTCAATTTGCTTGACTCCCCTCGCCCAGAAAACAGCCTGATGCTTCCTCTAGTTACTATAACCCTATGTAGTCAACGCAGTCAGATCCTATGTGAATAAGAGTTTATAGAAATAACTATAGGTTGTCAGATGTGACGTCATTGACAACCAAAATATTAGAATTAGATGATAGACCAAAATTTGAACCTAACAACCTGTTAGTTCTATAAACTCTTGCTCACAGAGCAGCTCAATACGTTGAATGCAGCTTATTAGATATAAATATGTTGTTTATAAAAACGATGTATATGAATCGCTTTTAATTAATTATGGCGTTATAGTGACTTGTAATATTATTGTAGAGCATGGATATCAGATCGCAATAATTGATAAATGCACTAATACTTGTATATGTTGAGGATTGTTTCTTGTTGGAAAATTTGATGTCGATTGTTCCAAGGATCCACAGATCCTGTTCCTCGTACACGTTTATGCAGATTAGTAATTGAACGTCTGCTTCTAGGTCGCCTTAATGGGTATCTTTGTCTATACAACCTTGCAGAAAGCGTGGCATTTCTCCCACATCCTCCGAAAACTATTAGCATATCCACCAATTCATTTCGCTCTTGGTCCATTTTACGATAAATATGCTAATCTTGTGTTATAGATTAAATAATTTCAAACAGAGAAACCTTTTATAAAATATTTTTTCTTCTACTTCGTATTACATAAGAATGAAATGATACAAGCATGAAATGTTTATATTTAATAAATATTGAACAAACAATTATCAAAGTTATTGTTCAACTGTTTCTCATGTTCTAAGTCATGCTGCTTGTCATTTTTTAAAATTTTAGTTCAAACTCGAACTTTCAGAGGAAAAAAAGGGAAATTTGGCGTGTCGTTGCCAACTTCAACCAAGTATCCTGTATCTTGGAAAGTACTTGACATATCGACCTCGAATAAAAGGGAAGATATTCCTTGTGACATATTTGTCCAATAGGTTAGTCGGCATAGAATCATATGGGTCTTTTTTGAGTAATTCAATAATTTTAAAAAACAAATTTTCTCTTCCGCGCTATAGCAACACTGTTCATCTCAGCCATTTGATTTTCTGTCACAATAGATAGTTCTATGTCTTAGTTCACTCCATATGCACAATTACTCTCCTTGTACTACACAATGGGTATAAATGGGCTCTGAACTTTCAACATATTTCGTCTTATAACTCGTACAGTTTGCAACACTGAGTTGCAGTTTTAATATTGTTTACCTTTTTTTGAGACGCCAATTCAGATTACGAAATAAAATGTATATCATCCCATTTAAAAAAACATAAGTTGATGTTGGGCTGGCAACACTGTTAACCCAATGACTATGAATTATACATTGGTATATGTCCCCCTCCAGTCGGTATCTATTCCCATTAAAAGACTTTCGAATTTTTGCATAGTTTGAAAATTATTCAGGTGTGGCACTTTTAAAAAAACTCACCCTGTATATATACTGTATCTGATATATATATATATATATATATATATATATATATAGTGGTCCATTTTAATCTTTCCAAGAAAATGTCGCAATAATGTTAGAACACATATAATTTTTTTGAAGTAAATGTTAGAGAGTGCAAAGGGGGATGTCATGCCACCAAAAGTCACCCTGCGGCCCCATGATAACGGCGGGACGGGGGTAAATTTGAAAATTCAAATGGCAACATAGGTCGAGTAGTACCTCGTTCGATAGGTCTTGGAAAACTAAGTAACGGTGTTCAAAAAAAATTGCAGATGGGGCACCGTATTCTAGGTGGTCATCAGGACATGGTCTCGATGTCAAATGAAACGTCCAGTACCCGTAAGATGAAAACCGTGGAAAGTAAATGAACGGAACAAAAATTGCGATGTAGATGGCGGAGGGCACATTGAATGGTGTGGTTCCTGGGAACCTAGTGGCCTCCCTGACGGCGACCCAGGGGCTAATTTCAAAATTACAAAAGGAATCATCATGGGTCGAGTGATACATCTTAGAAAACCAAAATCCTTGCAGTAGGAAACGATTGGCGATATGGGTCACCGTTTGCAAAATGGCCACCAAGACATGATCCCCGTGTCAGAGAAAACGTGTAGTGCCCAGAGAATGAAAACGGTTAAAGATAAATGAACAAAACAAGAATGTGATTAGGAAATCACAGAGGGTATTTATCAGTGCACTTAGAAAAGATGTATCACTCGATCTTTGCAATTTTGAAATTAGCCCCTGGGACCCCGTCAGGAAGGCCACGGGGGTCCCAGGAACCACACCATTCAATGTGCCCTCCGCCATCTACATTGTAATTTTTGTTCCGTTCGTTTACTTTCCACGGTTTTCATCTTACGGGTATTGGACGTTTCATTTGGCATCAAGACCATGTCCTGGCGGCCATCTTGAAAACGGTGCCCCATCTGCAAAATCTTTTTGAACACCGTTACTTAGTTTTCCAAGATCTATCGAACGAGGTACTACACGACCCATGTTGTAATTTGAATTTTCAAAGTTACTTCCTTTATCCCATCATCTTTACCCATTTACGTAGGGGCGGTGGTTACTTTTGGTGGCATTGGACGTCCCCCTTTGCATTCTCTAACATTTACTACAAACATTTTTTGTGTTCTCATTCTTGCGACATTTCCGTGGAAAGATTAAAATGGGCCACCCTGTATATATTTATATATTAACACGCTAGCTGTCAAAATTTTGAAGATATTTGAACCAAATTTTAATATGTTATTCCTAGGCTTAGTAGCTCGGTTATGTTCGTTAATGAGCAAAATCAGTCGCCATCTTGGATCCAAAATGGCTGCCGAACCTATTGTTGTATAGAATACACAGCCTAAACCGCTGGGGCTATTCAAACCAAATTTAGAATGAAGGTACAACATCACTGTTTGATTACGAAAATTTTACCTAATGAATTCAAAGACGCCATCTTGGATCCAAAATGGCGGAAGCAAGAAATGTATTTTCCATATCGTTTCAACTAGAGATACAAAATTTGGAATAAAGGTATATTGTTACTAGTAGTTCAAAGAAATATTACGAAATGTTGAAAAAGTCGCCATCTTGGATCAAAAATGGCAGCTGAACCCATTGTTGTATAGAATACACAGACTAAACGGCTACAGCTAGACCTATCAAATTTGGTAAAAAGATACATTATAACTTGTTTGTTTCTAAAATATTACATGATGTATCCAAAGACGCCATATTGGATCCAAAATGGCGGAGCTAAAAAACATTTTCCACACCGTTTGAACTAGACAAACGAAATTTGGCACAAAGTTACATTATGAGGCGTAGTTTAGGGAAATATTACAACATTTGGGAAAAGTCGCCATCTTGGATCCAAAATAGCTGCCCAGAATCCCATGTTGCACACCGTTGAGCTGGATAAATTTAATTTTACTTGAAGGTGTACCATCACAAGTAGGTCACGACAGTATAAGATAACTTTAAAAACGTCGTCAACTTGGATCCAAAATGGCCGCCCCAAAAACCAAATTTCCAAATCATTGAAGGTAGAGAAACGAAATTTTCTTTGAAGGTGTATGACCAAGAGTAGGTTACAATAAATGGGGCAAACCTCCCCTTTGGGAGCGCAGCCCCCCGTGTTAGGATGCAGATGGACAGCATGGTTTTGTAGTACTGCAGGGAGATTTTGGTTACGATAAAGGAGGCGCACCCTCTCAAAAGAACTAAAGTTGGGGGCGAACTCCCTACGGGGGTCTGGGGCAGCGCTTCCAGCGAAACAAAGCAAGTATATATACGTCTTGTGGGTATCGTTGAACAGCTCTTGATGAATAATCTACAAATCAATAAATCGTTTCTCGATAGCTCTCATATAAGGTGAGATTTGAATTTCTCAGCCTGTAGGCCTACCAAAAGGGATTTTTTTAAATTATACTTCGGGAATCAGTAAAACAGTATTTCTAGCTCATCGTAGAATATATCTTTGTCGCTATCAGTAGCCACCTCGGTCTGAGCAAAGACATTTATTAAAATAGTGCCGCCTCATTGAGTACGTAGCGTAACGTACGATAGTCTTTCATTTACGAACTCAATATTCTGAACCGCCTGATGGATACTGTTCTTAATGAGGAATCTTGTTCCGAAAACGTGAGACTGTTCCCCCGTAGTGGAAAGTGTACTTGCCCTGTCGGATGCTATCTTGATCCTCCCACCGGACTTCTTGTATCGCTAATATGTCCAGCGCGTACTTCTCGGTTTCGCGTACCACTACCTGAAGGTCTCCCGTTTTGAATAACGATCTTACGTTCCACGTTCCTATTCTAAGGCCTTTCCTAATCCTGTTCTTGGAGTTCTGTTTTTTGTCTGCCCCGGAGTATTTCCGGTACCCATCATATGTGGTCGGCATTCCCCTATCCGCCACCTGGGAAGGCGCCTGGTGAGACCAGTAAATCCAACTAAGCTTAAAGCTATAAGCAAGCAAGAAACAATTTCTTTTAAAATTTATTTTTTATTACTTTTGGACATTTTTTATAATCAATTACTGACTGCTTTCTCTAGTTACAAGCTACAAGGAAGACCTAAAACAAAGGAGCTTATTGTTATGAATCCATGGCTTTTCCATTTATTTTGAACAGGAATGTACACTATAATCTATCTTGATTCTGCAAATGTTCTATAGAGTGAGGTAATATGTTTATGTTTGTATATTTGTATGTATTTGTTTAATTTCTTATTTATATTACTGTAGTTGGTTTTATTTTATTTTATTTTGTATTGATTATTTAGTTTTATTCTTTGACATGTCTGTGCTATATCTTTGTTCTTGTCAATAAAAAATAAATACATTAGCTTTTAATGTAGTAAACGGGTGTTTTCTATCGAATGGTGATTTTTGCAACTTCGGGTACGAACCGGGTAACCTATCTAGACCAGAAGTTGAATTTTTCAAAGGAAACCTGGTAGCTTTTACGTGAAAAATTAAGAAACTTTTGGCTGAAACATTCGTGCAGCAAATGCCTGCATTGGACTTGAAATGACTGAAAGCGTCAAAAGCACTGCAAAAATGTTTCAGACAAAACTTTCTTAGTTTTTAATGTAGAATCAGTTTGAAAATTAATATGTTCCATTTAAAAAGTTCAACTTCCAGTCTGAATTTGTCACTTCAGGTCAGTACCGAAAGTTGCAAATATCGCCATCTGATAGAATGTAGCCCATTTAAGAGTCCTTCGTACTAACGCTGCCAGTATGTGTGTGCGCGTGTGTGTGTAGGTGTGTGTGTGTGTGTGTGTGTGTGTGTGTGTGAGAGAGAGAGAGAGAGAGAGAGAGAGAGAGAGAGAGAGAGAGAGGAAGAATACTAGAGAAAATAAGGATCAAACAAAGAAACTGGTTAAGACATTGATTACATAGAGTAAAAGATGCAACGAAAAGTGTAACTGAAGAGCAAATAGAAAGGAAAATAAGACAATGCCATTTGTTATTTTAAAAAATATTAAGAAAAAAAGTAATAAACAAGTTCCAAGATGAATCCAGAGGGCTGAATTTTCCATTAACGGTCTGTCACTTTCTTTAGACCACGGATGATCCATATTGGCCTATATATGTCTCAAATATGTCACAATATATATTCTAATGATTTATTATTTTTAATTTGCAATTGTTCAGTTCATATGATACGTACAAACACATGAGGACTCACTCTATTCGAGCTGGAAGCACTGACACAATTACGCACAAAACTAGCTGAACAATAAAAAGACTGAATATGAAACGCATTTTGCGGGTAATGGATACCTTTAGACGTTTTTGACTGAGCTCAAGATAGAGTAGGGCAAGGGGAGTATCATAAAATATTACAAAATAAGTCTTAACAGCTAATGGACCTAATCTGCTCAAACAGACTTTGAGAGACCTATCTCTTGAATATACACTTGAAAAACGCAACACTTGAGATTCGAAAAATAAAATATTTTTTCCTCTTATAATGACAAATATGAGTACATGTGTATAGCTGATAGTTTTAACCTCAACCAAATGTTCACAAACAACCAGTACTGAAGGCTGTGTACCACCAAGGAGAATAGTAATCTCGACATGCAAAAACCCAACAAGGTATTTGAACAAATACTTAACACATTTTATCACGAAATTATTACCTACTCTACCGGAATAGATTAAAGAAACTCCCGAATTTCTGCAAAAAATCAGAAAACTTGAAATATTTAACCCAAAAGATATTTGCACAACCAGTTTTTCAGCAAAATTATGTATCTCTACATACAACATTTCTCCTCCTCTATTTTTTCTTTCTTTCTTTCTTTCTTTCTTTCTT